>OVAY01000400.1:0-55033 GCA_900406395.1 Kernera saxatilis
TAAAATAAATAAATTAGAAAAAATAAATCGAAAAACATGTGACAGCTTTTTAAAATTTGATTTTTAGAAAATTTTAAAATATTATATAAAATATATTTTTTTAATTGAAGTGATAAGAGGAAAGGAACCTTACGCTGTGAGAACGGGAGGAAAAAAAGAGGACTCTGGTTTTTTATTTTCAGGTTCGTTCATTCTCAAGTCTACTTCTCGGGTCTCTGTCTTTCCTTTGTTTGATTTTCATCTCTATCTGTTTTCATTTGGGTATTAGGGCTTTCCTCTTCTTCCTCGGAAATTCAGTTTCGTTTCATGTAATTCGATGCGCGTAAGAGTTGTTTTTATTCTGCTGTCATCGTGCTTTGATTACGAATTCGGTAGAATTGTCTGGTCTTTGGTGAAAAAAGTTGCAATCTTTTCCGATCAAACTGCTAAGGTTCTTTCTTTTTTCCTAGGTTTGATAAAGCATCTCGGTATAGAAGTTGTTTCGAAGTTGGGACGACCGTGCTTTTTAACTTTATATTGAAAGTTATCTCTTATCATTTGCGATTAGACTCGTTTTCATCCATGATTGTGATGATCTTGTTTCACAAAGGTATTTACTGCGGATTTGGTACTTTTTTTCAGTAGTGTTTGTCCTTGTATGAGCTATGAATACGGAATCCAAAGGAAGAGCATGGTATGATAAAATCTACCGTAAATTGGAAACGATTCTTGTGGAGGTGGACAGTTTGGCTTCTCAGGTACTTATCTAAGTCTCTGAGTCTATGAGAGCTTTTCTCTAGGTTTCCTCTATGGCGTTCCTTGGGGTGTGATCATATTAGTTTTGATGATTTGAAGGATGTAGAGTAGAAGGAAATTGAAGTATTTTGGCTCTTGTGTTGGACAGGGTAAGGTTTCTTTACAATCAAGTGATCCTTCAGGATTGGATTCTGTAAGGGATGAACCAGAGAAACTTACAGAGGAACACAATAATGGGCTTGCCCTACGGAGATGTAAAAGCCCTCCTGAACTTCCATCGGATCATAAGTGTGATATTTCGCAAAATGTTCGTTTAGAGGAACAACTGGAGGGAGATAGTTTAAAGGAGAAGTTATCAGGCTCTACGTGGACTGATGAGAAGCTTGAAGAGCACAATGATTGTAATCAGAAATCAACCACTTCCCTTTGCCGCAACGATCCAATATCTTCTCAAGCATCTCCATCTATGAAGGGTTTGTGTGTTTTTGCTCATATTTTTCTACAAGTTTTGGTTTGGTCTGTGTGCAGTTTTGTTATTTTCATCATATGCAACTTTTAATATGTAGTTAATCAAGATGAGTTCTTCATTGAAGACTTTGATGCTGCTCCATTGGATACCATTGATTTGTACGACATGACATTTCGAGAAGACCCCTCAGATTTTGACGACAACCTGCTATATGCAGCGCGTGACAGGACTAGGCAGCTCAGATCATTCAAGGTCCTCTCTCATACATAACCTTACTTTCAACAGCAATGGCTAGTTTCAGAACAAATGGCCATAGATTTAGTTTCATCCTATGGAAGAGGAAAATATTTCCGTGATCTCATCTGTCATAAGATTGCATATTGCTCTTCCAATCCATTGATTCCTAATATTTTTCCTCTTTATCATAACCACCAGAGAAAGATAATGGATGCTTTAACTTCGAAAAGAAGAAGAGAGAAGGAATATGAGCAGCTTGCGATATGGTTCGGAGATGCAGAGATGGGTTGTGATCTGATCAACAATAAGGAACATTCTACTACATCTCTGGACTCCAAAAGCTTACAGTCTAATGTGCCATTTGAATCAGAAGATTCTGAGTGGGAGCTATTGTAAAGATAAGTTTGTGGCCCCATCGATACAGGCTTAAGTGTTCTAGTTTGGTGAATAAATATATTACCAAGATCTAATATGGAAAAATCAGATTCTTCATTTCACTTCTACTTTTCCTTTGCTGCTTTAACAATAAAAGTGTTCCAATAAGCAGCACAGAACAAGCATGTTGATTAGATCGAAAACAGGAGATGAAAACATCTAAACTTTGTTCATTTTTTTCTGTACAGTAAAAATTCCTAATACAGAGTACAATCTGATTGGGAAAAGTTATCGACTTGGAAAAAATCTAAATGTGCTATTAGAAGAGATGAATAACAGCATGACGACTCTGACTCTAAAACTAAACACTTTTTCGACTTGTTGGCCTAGTTACCAGTATCTGATCCACGTCCTGAGGAGCTGTCACTGTCAGAATCTGCAGATCAAAAGAAAATTTATGTGAGGTAAAAGAGTTGACACAAAGAGTTGACACAGCTTAAACATTTACCACTAGAGCAAGATCCAGAGTCACTGCTAGAGCTGTTAGAACTACTTGATCCACTTGCGTTGTTTGCTTGAGGAACAGGAGATGACGTGCGAATTGCTTTTCCTGGTTAGAAGAATCATTATCCCACTGGTTTTTCTTTTTTTTTGGTGTAAATAGATACTATTACATCAGAATTTGGTATGTGACCTTGTGAGCTAAAACCTTACCTGATTCCGTAACTCTCGATGTTTCGGTGCCAGATGCTAGAGTGGTCTGTGAAAGCAAAAGAAGAAACAAAGATATTAGCCAAAACCAGTAAGAGCAGAATACCTAAATAATAGTTAGCTATGGAAATCTTACTGGTTCTTGGATAATATTATGAACAGATTCAGCATCTCTTTCTGAACCAAATCCTTGATCCTCCTTTTTCTTGCTCAAGCTCTCCTTATACGCAGTCACGAATCCATAAAGCTCCCAAAGCGTTTCAATATCAACACTATCAATATCCAGCTCAATCTCATCATCTTGTTGCGAGAGATCTGGATTCCTCTTCTTTATAATCTGAACAACTGTCTCTAGTTTGTCATAAGGCAAGTCCTGAAGCTCTTCACTGAGTCTCCGTTTCTCTTCCAACGTCAGGTACCTGTTATTCACAGGCGCCTCTTCTTCTTCATGCTTCTCGGGGGCAGTAGTGACAGTTTCAGGTTCCACTGGTGTTGTCATAGATTCTGCTCTCTCCAAAGTCCTATTTTCAAGCACCCGAGGCGGAGGGGGAGGAGGAGGAGGAGGAGGAGGAGGAGACGGGGAAGGTGAAGGAGCTGGTAATGGCTCTACAATAGGAGCAATTGTCGAAGCAGGACGAGGGAACTCGATGTCATGAGTTGGTTTGAGCTTCCTATGAAGATTATCATACTGCACTTCAATGGAAACCCATTTCTCTTCAAACATGCTCAATAGAAGCTTAGCCATATGATGCACCTCATGCCCAATTGGATTATACAAGATCGCATTGTTAAAAGTAAGTCTCACATCTTCAGCGAAATCCAATGGTGATTTATACAAACTTTTCCCCAACTTGGTCTTCACTGTACCCAAATCCATAGGTTCTTTTACAATAGTGTGATAATCATGCAAGCCAAGTCCCTTAGCATCCACTGGCACATTGAATACCCATCCAACCTTATGCTTCATCAATTTCGTAAGCAAATTATTGCAGTTCTTGAAAATCTGAACCGTACCTTTATCAGCTCCATGCCCGCCCTTCTTAACTCCATTCCCTGTTTTCAGCTTCTTGTTTCTCCCTATGGCAGCAGCCTTAGCCATGGACCCAAAATTTCCACCTTGGGGATCGAACCGCTTGATCAAGCTCCTAACCTCGTCTAGCTCAGCCTTTAGTTTCCGCTTCAAGTTCCGAACCTCAAGCTTCGAAATCGAGCTCAGACTTATCTTTAACATGTGATGGTCGTCCTCCGACGCAAACGAGTTCGACGGAGACGCGAGAGGAACCGACCGCTCCTGTCTAGCAACCACCATTGGCTTGGATCGATTCTGGCTCTGGTTTCCGCTCGCGCTCCACTTATGCTTCGTCTTCGAAGCTCCAGCTCCTGATATATGGTCAGAAGACATTTCCCCTGACAACAAATTTAAAACGGTACAGAAATCTAGGGTTTCTCTAGGGTTTTTAGCTCGGAGCACCGAGATTGGGGATTCTTAACAACAAATCGAAGGTCGGTGAAGTCGAAAAGAGAGGAAAATTAGGTTGAATCGTGGTTCATGAAGATCGCTCTGGATTTGCAAAGACGAAAACCCTAGGGAAGCAATTAGGGAAAAAGTTCTCTCAGGTGTTCCCAAGTCCCAACCAAATACTATACCGGTACGAACCGGAAAATACCAGTTAAAAAGAAAAGAAAAAAAAAAACATTTGTTCTTGTTCGAAGACATTTTATCTTTCTACTTTTATTCATAATAAAATGATAATTTTTTTATTTAAGCCCATCTGATGAAAGATGTTAATTTCTTTGTCACTGGTTTTCCGTTCTAATAGTCCAGCATATGTTTACACTTTACACAAATGAGATTACAATTATACAAAGAAACTAACCTAATGAGGTTTTGTTCCTTCATGTAGTTTACATCAAGTAAATCCAAATATGGAAATACTTAAAATTATAACTAAGTTATCCTTGCTTGTGCTTTGATTATTATTTTTTTTTTAAAGATTAAATGTTTAGTTACTAGATTATTATCCATGCTGACAAATTAATACTAAAACTATTATACTCACCATAATATTATAGATTTTTTCTTCTTCTAAAATAGTCTATTCTATAAAAATATTAAAATATTAATATATAAACACAAAGGTCTTTAGCTAAAACCATCATCATCCAAAGATATATATACTTATTGCAAAGTATCACGGAAATTTGTTTACCCTATTGCCCCGGTTCTTGCTATGTGTAAGAGGTGCAAATGCACTGAGACCATTTTTTTTTGAAAATTTTTGTTATATTTTAAAGGTTTTTTTCTAAATATTTGGGCCTTTTTTATGAAAAAAACTGTTTATAAGCCAATAAATTTTGAAAGCACAGGGGCCAAATATTGGCTCGATCAAAAGCTACGATGCTAATAGCTTTAATCATAACGGTGTTATCCATGTTTTTAGATGATTAGATGCTAAAAAATGCTGAAAAATAGTTACAGTGAATATAAGCCATTATTATGTACAAACAACATCCTACTTGGAGCCATTATATATATACTAAAGTCAGTAAATAACATTGAAATCTAATACTGTTTATACACAATCAGACCTTGAGAATATCTTTGTAAATGGACCAATTTATATATTGCAATGTTGCATTGCAGTGTTCCGGTACGATGATGATCGTACTAACATGTTGGTTGTTAACCAAACCGGTTACGAAACGTGCACACCGAACGACGGAGCGATAGAGTATAATTCCGGCGAAGATAAGATCCAACTTGCTTACGGTTATAACTATTTTATCGGAACATATAATCCTCTAGATTGTTCTGCTGGTATGAAGATGGCAATCAACGCTTTGGCCCCAGAACCAAATGACTAATCGTTTAAATTAATCTACTTATTTCATCTCTCTAAATTACCAAGTTTTAGTGAAATATATATACAGTTAAATCTCTCTCTCTTTTTCCATATATCATGCACATAAGAAGACAAAATAAGTGACGAGGAAAGCCGAAACCGGATCAACATTTAGAGAACTATAACTTGATCCACTTGTCACACATGCATAGATATATAGCCACAACATGGATAACATACATACCCATATACACTAGTGCCATTGTTGTATATAATTAAGGAACTGTCCAGATTGAGAGGATCAGGTAAGATCGAGGAATGGATAGACACGAACAGGATCCACGTGTCCAGCTTCAGACACTCTCATGTCACATCTGTCTCCTAATTACTTCCAAATCGCTTCTTTTAAGCTCTCTCTCTTCAATGCTTCTTCTCTTGCCTTTTCTTTCTTTCTTCAAGGTTTGATCTTCTCATTCAAATTAGGGTTATAAATGGCAACATCTGCTAGAAGAGCATACGGATTCGGTAGAGCTGACGAGGCGACTCACCCGGACTCTATTAGAGCCACTTTGGCAGAGTTTCTATCCACTTTCGTCTTCGTCTTTGCTGGAGAAGGCTCCATCCTTGCTCTTGGTTCGTACTTCCTACATATACATATAGGAAAATATCCAAACAAACCAAAAATAAAACATTTTCAGCCAAATATTCATGCCATCTTTACTTGAAAAAGTATTAATTAATAATCACTACTTTTTTCTTTTTTTTAAATCACTGCTTCGCAAACTTGTTTATTAGCCTAATATATAAAACCTTTTTGGATTTATCAAGATATTTGTATTAACAAGTAAAAAGATTATAGTAACAAGAAATATATAAAATTTCATTCGATAATTAAAGTTTTGGTTCGAACGATGCACCGATCATCATGCATATGTGTTATTGGACAGACAAGTTGTATTGGGACACAGCGGCTCACACGGGGACAAACACGCCGGGAGGGTTAGTTTTGGTGGCGTTAGCTCATGCATTGGCCCTGTTTGCGGCTGTTTCGGCGGCCATCAATGTCTCCGGTGGGCACGTGAACCCGGCGGTCACTTTTGCTGCTCTAATCGGAGGCAGGCTCTCAGTGATCCGAGCAGTCTACTACTGGATTGCTCAGCTTCTTGGTGCTATCCTCGCTTGTCTCTTGTTGAGGCTTGCCACTAATGGCATGGTATATCACTTCTCATCAATCTCTATATTACTATTACATTATGATCCTCTAATCCTGTTTTCTGTTTCATTCAGTTTTCTAAGTTTGATATGGTTTCCGTTTGTATTCGCTTTTTTTTCATTAAATATATCTTTCTTTTGAGAGATACTTAAAAATTGTAGATTTAATCAGTTTATTTTTATTTGAGCTTGGTGAATCGGTTTAATATCTCATCCGTTTTGGTTTAAATCGGGCACTTTGTATATATCTCTAGAAATACATGTTCCTGACTGAGTGTGATTCTCTGTGATGCAGAGACCAATAGGTTTCCATGTAGCGTCTGGAGTCGGTGAGCTTCATGGGCTAGTGATGGAGATCATACTTACATTTGCCTTGGTTTATGTCTTCTACTCAACCGCAATCGATCCAAAGAGAGGGAGTATTGGGATCATAGCGCCACTAGCCATCGGGCTCATAGTTGGGGCAAACATTTTGGTAGGAGGACCATTCGATGGAGCATCAATGAATCCAGCTAGAGCCTTTGGTCCAGCATTAGTGGGATGGAGATGGCATAACCATTGGATCTACTGGGTCGGACCCTTCATTGGCGGCGCACTCGCCGCACTTATCTATGAGTACATGGTCATCCCCAGCGTGAACGAACCTCCTCACCACAGTACCCACCAACCATTGGCTCCGGAAGATTACTAGACCGGACCAAGCTTCATGTGGAAGGTTCTCTCTTTGTATCAAGAATCTCTGGTTTGCTCGTGTTTGTTTGTTTCTCTGTTTTTTTTTTTCCTGCAACTTCCTATGTATAATCGAGTCCAGACCAATACCTGTTTTCTTGTATTGTACCAATAAATAATAAAGATTTCACCAATGAGTGCTCAATTATCGGATAAAAATGGAGACATTGATGGCTTTCTCTCAAAAAGCTGTACATGTAAAGTAACAATCCCGAACTTCCTCTGTTTCGAATTCTATAAATCAGTTTTGTATCTGAAACCTGCAAAAGCTTCTTCCTTCTCGTCTTAAGAAGGTCCTCGCATCTTTTCAACAATCTGTCTACTCTTTTCCTCCATATGACGCCTCTTCTCCTCCAATTTCTCCCCCATTTTCTTCCCAAGATCCAACATCCTTGCCCTTCTTCCCAATTTCTTTCCCCTTGAATCATCTTCTTCGCTTGAAACTATCGACCTAGATGATGACTGAACAACCGTAATCTCTCCGGTACTGCCTCTTGAGTTCGTCTCCTGCTTTTCACTACTGCTGGGTAGCAATAATGGAGTTTTCACTTCTTCCAAGGATTTGTCACTCTCTACTGTTACAGTTGTAGGGTTTGTAGACATAGTCTCTGCTTCAGTATCCGGTTTCTGTAAGGCATTGGCAGCTTCCTGCACTTGCTCAGACTGAGCACAGGAGGAAGAAGACATAGTCCCTGCTTCAGAAATAATCGGTTTCTGGGTGGCATTTGCAGTTTTCTGCATTTGCTCAGACTGAACACAGGAGGAAGTCGTTGGTGGCTTGTCAGATTTAGATCTTGCTTCTGTTGCCTGGGAGCTATTGTGATCGTTTTCTTGATTCAGCCACATGAATGGAGCGGCTTTGCGTTGAACCCAATCATCTTTTTCAGCAATCATCCAAGGAATCGTTAGGCTTTCACAGTTGGGAAGAACCACCGCTTCTCGTATTGCCGTCTGCAGAATCATAATGTTATCTCATTCTGTCAGCACAAAGTTTACTAGAGACCAAACAGAAGAGACCCCAATGGGGAAAGTGAACCTTAAACCGGTTGATCAAGAACATTGCAACATGGCTGTTGGTGATTTTGTGTTCCCCAACAGAAGATGCGAGATCGAATTCAATATCGGGCATGCTCGTGAATCCAAACCATAGTTGATCAGACGGAGGCGGCTTCAAGTGAACCCGCAGTGTCCCTCGAAGAGAAGACACCCGTATTGACAAAGAGATAGGCACCTGCATTTGAGAAACAGAGACAATCTAAGATACCATACTGAGACGTGAATGACTGGAAAACATGACATAAGAACCCAAACAAAGGTTTTCAGGAGAATTGAGGAAAAGGTTATAACAAATCCAACAAGCAAAAAAGAATTTGTCTTGTAGACATTTGAAACAGGAGAATCAACCTGGGAAACTTGTTCAGCAATGCTTTTAAGAATAGACTTCCACCTGGACACACCATTTGGAGCTGCCTTCGTTCCTTTTGAACCCCTAAATTCATCTGCAACCAACAAAAAAAATGGTAGGAAAATTCAGTCGTAATTATCATCCTGTGCAATACTTTTGAACAAGAATCATGATAGCAAGATCTCTGTGGGTAAAACGAGAGATGGCTGCATTAATCCATATTCAGTAAACATCGAACTAGCCTGCTTTATTGGCTCCACCATTTTTCACTTGTCCTGCATCAACAGTTTCCACAGGGATTACTAATTGCTTTTCAAAATCTTCAACACCTTCAACGGGGTTTGACAGGACTTCCCCTGCAGAACTTGGCTGCAAACTTGTGTCGGTTATCCCTTTTTGCAGATCCACCTCACGGATGTCAACTCGTGTTTCAACGTCAATCACCGCTTCACCAGAGTATTCAATATCTAGTTCGAATGCCCACACACCACTCATCTCCATTGGAAGAACCCGAGTACCATGTATATGAGGTGGGAGGTTTCCAGTGTCAACATCGGAGCAGATGAGTTCGCCTATGTAGCTCGGCGTCCTCATGTTGGATAAAACCCGCTGTTTAAAAGCACAAAGTTACATCTTTGCTTGGTTAAGGAAATCAATTAATCTCAAAATCTGAGTTCATGAAAGGTTTCAGAATCATGGAAATTGCAGACCTGGATTCGTGCTTGCAATGAATTCTTCACTCCTGTTTTCCGTTTGAAATCGAAAAATAGCCTAGAAATTAGCAAGTTCCACGCTAGTGTTCCTTCATCCATGTCAAATTTCTCTTCAGAGTCTCCATCTGAAACCCCAGAAATATGACTGCTATGGCTCGCAGAACGTGAAAAAATAGGCACATCAGTTTCATCTGTGAAATTATCTCCCATCTTCTTTCCTTGAATGCTCTTCCCTGAGCTACTTCCATGTTGTGAATCTTGGTAAGAACGGAGAGAGTTTTTCCTGTCTTGACGATTTGATCGCTTTCTTGAAAATTTCTTCAAGAACAAGCGAACCTTTGAGGACGAACCATCCGTTCTGTTCCCTTTGTCAAGTGTCTCAAAACTAAACCCAACTGATGGTTTCATAAATGAAGGATAAGCAACATTAAGAGACGTCACGTAACTACGGAACTCTTCTTGCAATTTGGTGGAGTACCAAATAAACCTTTCCTGATTTTCGCAAGCAGCAACACGTAAGGCTTTACACCATGATTCCTTTTCCCAAGAAGTCTCGAGATAGATGTAAAACACCTGGTTTCCCTTGTATAAGGCTGAAGAAACCTTGCTTTCAACTTTTATAGGAAATCTTTTGGCCCTAAGAAACAAAAAGAGAAATGGTGGAAGCGAAAGAACAATCAAACTTCATATATTCTCGTGTTAAAAAAGGCATCAAAATTTCCGGAACCTAATAGGATGAAAATCATGAAGTACAACTATGAATGATATTTAATCAAGGACCTGATTCTACCAAAGTTCCACAATTCCATTGCTTAGTTATAAAAAAGGGTCGTAAACAAAAGAGTTGGTACCATTTTCTTGTAGGGAGATCAGACCCTGAAACAGCCTCAATAGAGCAACCTTTCAAAGAAACCGTATTCTGAGTGCCATCAGCATCTGACAAGATAAGCTTGTGATCTTTGATTCGAGCGAATTTTCGAAGAGGATGAATCTCCAAGAAATCTCTCTTCCTCTTCTGCTCTTTTGGTAATTTCTCCTTCATCCAGTTCTTTAGTCCTTCATCCAACTCCAAAACCCAGACCACTCCCTGGCAATACAAACTTCATTACAGATATCTGAAATTTGAGGAAGAAAACCAAAATGCCAGAAACAGAAATTGTCTGGCTCTAACTTCGACTATAATTCAAAACTCACAATTCACGGTCGCAATCGAAATTGATGACTTCAACAATCAATCAACCCTAAGAGCCACTATATATAAACTCCAGTTCACGGGTTTCAACCAATGTAAGGAGCTCAATACTCGCAAGTAAAGCAACATGCACACATTCCGAAATTAGAACCAGAATTCAATTTTCAAAGGATGATAATCTCTTTGGAGGACCAACTTTCTTCTTCTCACTCTCAAAATAAATAAAAAAACTCAAAGGTGGAATTAAGATCGATCACCTACCTGTTTATTGAGACAGAAATCAATGGATTCGCGAGGATTAAAATCCTTGATAGATGGATCAGAGCCGGGTTTTGACTCAAGCCGATCTCTCTTCCGATTCAATCGCTTCACAAGACACATCAATCCCGCAGCTTCCGCGGCTAAGATGGTGACAATTCCCAGGAAAAACCCAGATAGGAACACGAAACCCACAAACGAAAACATCTCCGGGAAGCTCCAAGCCCTTCAATGCGGTGGGGGTTTCGTGCGAAGGAATCAAGAGGAGAGAAGAAAGATTCGTAGCGTTGAAGTTGTTCATGTCAGTATAGAAGGAGAAGGAAAAAGAGAGAAAGAGAAACTGTGGGATTAGCCATCTCTGGAATCGCAATTTCCAACTTCCAACCAGATTATATGCCGAAAGAGAAACATATTATACCAAGCTTCATAAAATTTATACTGTTACCATACATTTTAAAACACTAATTAAAAATAGAATCATTTTTAAGACTAAGAAATTATTATTTTCAAGAAAACAAAAAAGAATGAGAATGCCCTTCAAGGTGCCCAAAAAATATGTTATGTCTAGTAAAATTATATGAATTTACAATATCTTATACATTGGATAATATCACTACAAATTCTTGTGGACTGTCATAAATTGTTGAATTGTATTAATTTGACAAAGAAAATTTGGACGTCATATGATTAGCTATTTCGATTAAAAAAAAAAGTTTTCTAATCTAAAAAAAAATAGAAATAGTAGTCTCTTTTACGTATTTTTTTTTTTCCAAGGGTATCACAAGACATAGAGGCCAATTTCATCCTAAACGTGGAGACCACGAAATCTCTGATTTCCTTGTTCTTTTTTTTTGGTCAGAAAATCTCTTGTTTTCTTTAACGCTTCTGGTAAAGAGAAAACCAGAGGGAAGTTTAGAAAAAAGAACAAGAAAGTGTTTACCTTAGTTCAGGGTTTGTCTAATTTGGAATTTTCTTTCGTCAACAAAATTGAATATGAGGACTGATAATTTAACAATTACTTTTACCAGTTCATTAGCATCTTCAAAGAAAAGAAAAAAAAAAGCAAATGCAGAGTATTTTATCATTTCTTCTCCGTCTGTTACGACGAAACACTTTATAGAAAAAGAAAATAATATCTGACAGATATATTAAGAGTCAGTCAACAAGTTATTTGGTCAGAAATCCATACAAACATAAAACATATCCTAGAACGAAATTTATCCCAAAAAGCATATATCCTAGAAAGAAAACAAAAAAAGAAATCCATGACATAACTCACAAGTTTCATTTCCATAGTCGGTCACAAAACAAACACAAAAAATATATACTAACTGTAAAACAAAAAACAACCCTAATTCTTTTTATTTCCATGGCTAGTTGCTACATACCTAAGAAAACAACTAAAAACAGAGTCTTGTCTTGTCTTTTGGAGCTACAAGCTCTTGTTCATGGAGAAGAAGCTATAGTCATGGTGATCATGAACATTAAGCTGTTTCAGCCATGAATCCGCTGCACTTCGAAGATAAACTAACTGTTCTTGGTCACATGATTCTTGATTACCCCACAAATCCCCTTCCAATTTGTAAGTAACTACACCAAAAGGAGCTAAAGGAAGTCTCTTCTTCACTGGTTCATCATCACAACACCATGTTTCTTCTTCCATGCTTTCGTTATTCTCATTGCCTCGCTCTACAAAATCACCTAAGAAATCGAGCATCGAAAGCTAGATGTTTTAACAGTATGTATCAAGATATGTCTCCTAAGCTAAGAGATTTATAACAATCTAAGCATAACACCCTGCAAGTTTTAGGCAAGAACATAAGTATATATACCTTGGAAGGCCGAAGATAGCGTATGATAACTCAAGAAACACGTCGTTAAGTCTTTGTCGGTCTTCCGAGATGGAATATGGTATATCGGATACCTAAACCCACGACAAAAGTTCAAGACTTTTTACCACCATCGATGCTGGAAAACACTTGCAGACAGATCAAATAAGGAGACAATTTCTATACTTACCAAGCAATGGCCATCCAACTTGCCGGAGACAAATCAACACTCCTTAGAGTTGAAAGTCCCGGATACTTCTCAGCCAATTCATTAACCTAAAACAAACCAAAATAAGAGAGAATTTTCTAAGTTAGTTAGGTTCTTTAGGCAAGATAAAGAAATAGGACCACTAGAAATGAAATGAATGAGAACCTTGGCGGTAAGAGGAACCCGCAAGTGCGGTTTAACTGACTCAAAGTATTGAAATTCAATGTAACCGAGCTTATCTTGCATCAACGAAGAAATGCCATCCATTTCACAACCCGAATCATCGGAAACAGAGTCCCATATTTTGCTAGAACCACTGCTCGTTGACCTTGACAGTTTCTCAATCTCACAATCATCACTCCAACATTCACTCTCACAATCAACCACCTCACTCTGGTTCCTGCAATCACCATAGATTCACTCCTCAAATTCCTTAACACATAGAAACACGCTTGTCCCCACCAATCACAAACTAATTTTACCACAATTGATCAGACCTGGAAATGGCTGTAGATTTGTTAGTATAGATTTGAATGGCGGATAGATAGGGGACATAGTATTGCATAACGGATTCGCCATTGTTTAAATCGACCTTTGATCCAAGTCCATACGCGCTTAGCTCTTCAAAACAGTCCCAAAGATCACTAAGCCTGAAGTAGTCAATCTCATCTTTGCTCTGTTGTATCCACAAACTGTTCAAATCTTTCTCGCAGCTCTGCAAAATTAAAAACAAAATATCAATCTTTTAGTAGCTTTTAAACAGTTAGACCCCATATGTTTAGTGATAATAATAATTGTTATACTCCATTAAAAAGCACTGTAATTCAACACTGATATTAATCACACATTTAATTACAATAATTGCTGAAAGAGACAGTCATCTAATGATATAAAGATGAAGAAGACACGTCTAAAGGATATACCGTAGTAATCTAGAATATTCAAGCCAATATTAGTACTATAAGATATTTTTTATTAATTTAATATTTATATATCATTTTCAATACACAATTTGCTGTCGCGAGTATCCACGTGGCGAGAGAAAACTTCACGAAATGCCATGAAATCCTAAAATTTATTTGTCCTTATTTCTAAATTTCACAAAATATCATAGTAATAATTAAAAAAGACGAGGTTCGAGGTAAAAATCTACTAAAATGATTAGTTAAAGACCTGAGAATATGCGTGGAGCCAATGGAAAATGAAAAACAAAATTTGTACCTGTGATAGAGAAAAAGAAGGAGGCTTTGGAGTGATTCCTCTAAGAAATCTCTCCAGATTTGATCGGACTTTCGTCGACGATGATGACCACCACCACATTCTCTCTCTCGGTCTCTGTTTTAGATTATTATGTTGAAATTCTCAAATTTTTTTCAGAATCCAAAATAGTTAAGAAAAGTTGTAATCTTTCTGACAGAATTTTTCAATATGATAACCTTTTTTCTTTCGACTGTGAAATCCCAATCACCACAGATTTTCTTGTTCTGGAAAAATTAAAAAAGTAAGATACGAGGACGACCTAGCTACAGAAACAGCTTATGGGTTTTGTGTTTTGGCTGGTTTTTGGTTAAAAACAAACAAACTCATCTCTTAAAAGTTTAAGGAAAAAACGAGAAATCGTAGATGTGATTACTGAGTTTTTTAGATGAAATCTACTGAGAATCTTTGGAAAAAAGGGGGAAGAAGAAGTTGCGACAGAGTTTATGAATGTGAATGAAGATTTGGACTTTGGAGTATGATTTGGTTCTATTTAATGGAAAAAAAAACGAACACGACCAAAAGCTTCTCTCTCTCTCACAGTCTCACTCTTATCCTAAGAACCTAATCTATCTTATTTTGTTAGGTAATTAATTTAGAAATTTACCAAAATCTTTTTTTTTTAATTTACCAAAATCTTCTTCTCTCTCTCTTAAGATCTTATCGTCAATCTTTTCTACTTTTTTTAGGAACATGTTTTAAAAATAAAATCTAATATTACAAAGTTCGTGTGTTTAAGCCCCATTTTAAAAGAAATTCCTGCTTTTTAAAACGGTAAAGCTATTTTCCGTCGAAATGCTGTTAAGAAATTAAATCCAAAGCAAAATGGCTAATCATAAATACATAATTATTGATTTTTTGGTTAATTTCTTTAAAAATTGGGCTTTGACTTTTCGTCGTCACATTATACAGATATGATAACAATGTCAGAATTTGTTTTTTTTAAGTACTTTGTTTAGATAACTTCGGAACATTGTTTTTTGCTTAATTAAAAGATCAAAATTATTATGGAAAAGTATATGGGGATAATCTAAGAGATCACATGATCGAGAGACACATATTACAAATATATTAATAAAGACTGATCTACATTTAGGAAAATATACAAATTTCGGTCCGAACCACCTAGTTATAAAAAAAAAAACTTAGTATTCATGAATTTATCCAATTTATTATATATACACATGAACTAAAAATCCTAATTTTAAGTATTTTAGAAATCAGTTTGTTTGTACGAAATATATGATAAAAACAAAATTTGTCATCATATGATATTTGATAAATAGTTATATTTTTGAGGCCAAATCTGACATAATAAATAGATGATGCCAAAATTCATGAACAAGCTCTAGTTATCAAACTCATAAAGCATAGTTAATAAATCAATGTATGACCATTGGAATAAAAAGAAAGCAAATATCTTAAATGATCTATTTTACATAATTTATTCTAATGAGGTTTGTGAATTGTGTGAGTCGTCGCATAATGTACTACTAATTTTGAAAGAATTGATAAATGATGGAAAATAAAAAAAAAAAACAAAAAAAAAACATGGACTGTCTGCCGACAAAAAAAAAAAACAAGGACTGTCTACTCACTGTACTGTAGTGGAAGTGAAGACAGTGTCACAGTGATGGTCTATCTGATCGCCACGTGTCTGGGAAGCTGCGTCGATCTATCGCGTTTTGCTTCTCTCTTTCTAATTTGGTTTCTTCCGTATCTTGTCTTTTCTATTGTTAATAAATCAAATTTCTCGAGAATGAACTCGCATTTGATAACTACCAAAGTTGATAAAAGTTAGATGTATTGCCATTTTTTTGTATTATATGTTTATGAATTATAGATATCGAGAAGTTTAACAAAAACCTTCTTCTAATATAGGACTGTAAGTAGTTTATACTAATTTTAGTGTTGTATGATTGTATAATAATCTAGTATTGAATCCGAAATTTTATATAAAAAGAAGTTTCAAGGTCACAAATTTTAACATACAAATGGTGTAGTCAAGTGGTTTTTTTATAGATAAAGAATCGTCATTTAAGTCACGGCTGAAAATCGAGTTTTACTATTTACAATATCATTGTTGATTTTCTATAATCGTTGCAAACATCTTTAATAATAAAAATAGATAGTTTTTTTTTACAGAAATCATATATTAATTTAGGTTCTGGATTTGAGATATATCTCGATTAAAAGTAAAAAAAAAAAAAAAAGTGAAGGAACTAAAATCTCCACACGGAGATGTGGTTTCTTTAGGGCATCTTCATCGGTTAGAAACTATGCAAGTTTCTCAAATATATTATTTTAATAACATTAAATTATTTATTTAAATTTTAAATCATTTAAGACATTTAAACCAATCATATTAAGATATGTATTAAATGAGTTTTTCAAGAGATTCTAAGAGTATCTAATTTTATAACCGTTTCTCTTTCTTTCTCCAACTTTTTTATTATTTTTTATTTTTTAATTGTTGAGAAATCCATTAAAATATTTTTTATTTTTTAATTTTAGAACCGTTTCTCTCGATTTTTTCTTGTCGTTTTCCTCATTTCTTATTGTTTTTTTATAATCAGTCATTTTTGTTCCCCAGGACCCCAAGTATGTTTCGAACCGTACGATGCGACGAATATGATACTTTATAATCAGTCATTAAGTTCTGTTTTTGTTTTTTTGATAAAAGTGATTAAGGTTTGTTTATATGATACTGAATTACTTATAGTCTCTGATCTCCAAATTAGGACGTGAAGTTAAATAGAAAAGGTAAACGAACAATCTTGTCACCGAGTGCATATGTTTAGGCTTTTTCCTCCCCTTTCTTTCTCAATGATAATAAACACGGATTCAATTAGACGCAAAAAGAACCCAAAAAAAAGAGAAAAGAATACGAATTCAATTATTGGGCCTAATTGGTTAGAGAACCATTATCATCCTTTACTACGTTCCATTTTTTATTGGGCTTAGCGATTTTATCACACTTGTTGACCCAACTGAATTTTTGTATACATGGTAACCACGAATTCAATTATTGGTCCCTATTATAATGGGTTGATTGCTTTATAGTTACCAATCATAAAAATTATATTAAAAATGATATAAAAAATTTTTACTTTCAGTTTTTTTGTATCGCTTTTTTTTTACAGTTTTGCATTATTCCGTAACCGCTTACCATTCTCACTACCGGCTAAAAAAACATGTATCAATTTAGGTTATCAATCGGACCCAATAAATCTATCATGACTATTTGGAAATCAAAAGGAAATAACATAAACGACTATATTTTGTGTTTATTATAAGGTATATGCATGTATTTTTAAAATTATAATAGCATTCAAATTTATTTTTAATCAAAGTATGAATCTGATTTCTCTTACAAAAAATCTTAATAATGTTAAAGATTTAAAATATTTATCAAAACTATCACATATATATACACATATAAAAAAATCTTAATAATCTTAATAAGTTTCTTTCTTTTTCCTAATCAATAAGTTTTTTTATACACAATAGTATATTTTGTAATTAAGAAGTCGATGAAACCCATGAGTACATACAATACAAATTCGTTATAAAAATTTTAAATTAGAAAACTCATCAATCCAAACACTTATTTAGTTTCCAATAATCACTTTTACTTCCTTATTTTATTGAATTTATCATTAATGACACTTGGACCTACGGAGAATGCCATCAAGGGTCCTTATTAACAAATCAAGTACCAACAAATCAACAATAGGCTCGTACTCTTTTCTAATATTTCGGCACTTTTCTGTCAACAATATTTCTGCATTTATATTCATGTTTTATAATTCAAAGACATTTTTCTTTTCTTTTCCATTGGATGTCTTGTATTTTACCACACCTAAATTTAGCGGGAAGATAAAAGACGGTAATGAATATATTACGACCCAAAAAAAAACAAAAGTAACTGACTACAAAAACTTCAATTTCAAAATAGCCACTGTCATTAAAACATCACTTTTGCAAGATGCTACATAATAAACATAAGATATAAACATCTATTATTTATCTACGAAACAAGATAACAATGTTCTAAAGTTCGATCAAATATCTTTCTCAATGAAAGAAAATATAAGAGCAAAGTATCAAATTTGGTCTATTGATACTTAATGCAACCATCTATCGACTACCAGACTACATTAAATGCTGCAACAAAAAAGAAAATTGGAAAATTCACCACATCAACAAAATTGGACCCCACTTCCTTCTTAATTTTCATTCAATTCTTCTCCCAACCATCTCTTTGCTGTCTTCATAACTATCTCATTTCTTGTTCGAATCAAGAAACTTTTTCAAAGTTTTGAAAACAAATAAATAAAAACTCGATTATCTTGAAGATAAAAGACAGTAAACCAAACAAAAAGAAGAAGAGGAAGTGTTTGGTCTGTTTCAGTCATCCAAGTTCATGAGAATAAAAACGAGTCCAAGTTTGTTGTTCATGCAAAATTCTCATGACTCTGTTACACTAAGCTCTTTTCTCCTGAATTTCTCCTACTTAATTTGATTCAATAATTTCTTCCTCTCAATTCAAAGTTCACACCTTTTCCATTTCCTCGACAAACCCCTTTTTTCAGTTTTCTCGGATTCTGTTTTTTTTTTCTTTTCTTTCTCCGAGAAAAAATCCTCTGTTCTGGTTACTAAATGGAGATAGAAGCAAGCAGACAACAAACCACCGTACCAGTTTCGGTCGGCGGAGGGAATTTTCCGGTGGGTGGGTTAAGTCCGTTGAGTGAAGCTATATGGAGAGAGAAAGCTCCAACGGAGTTCGTCGGAGATGTGTCGGCGAGGCTTACGTGGCAAGATCTGACGGTGATGGTGACTATGGGAGATGGTGAGACTCAGAATGTTCTTGAAGGTCTTACTGGTTATGCCGAACCGGGATCTCTCACGGCCCTCATGGGCCCTTCCGGCTCCGGAAAATCCACTATGCTCGACGCTCTCGCTAGCCGCCTCGCCGCAAACGCTTTTCTCTCCGGCACCGTTCTTCTTAACGGCCGCAAAACCAAACTCTCCTTTGGAACAGCTGTTAGTACACAATCCTAACAATTTTTTAACTTTAATAAAAAAAATTCTCAACTTTATATATAAAAAATGTTACAATCTTTCAAACATATATGCTTATGCATAGTTTTCAGTTATAACTTACATTTTGTCTTGGTATGAAATGTAAGAATGTTCTTGGATTTTGGATCTAGCTATTCATAGCAATTTGTGTTGAAAAAGAGGAAAAACGAAGCAATCTTGTTTTTTTTATTGGCTCATGTAGTGTGTTTTTTTTTCTTCTGAGTTTTGTTACTACAGGCTTATGTGACGCAAGACGATAACTTGATTGGTACGTTAACTGTGAGAGAGACGATCTGGTATTCAGCAAGGGTTCGTCTTCCAGACAAGATGTTGCGGTCGGAGAAGCGTGCCCTAGTGGAGAGGACAATAATAGAGATGGGTCTTCAAGATTGTGCAGATACTGTTATAGGAAATTGGCATTTGCGTGGAATTAGTGGTGGAGAGAAGAGAAGAGTCAGTATTGCTCTTGAAATTCTCATGAGACCTCGTTTACTCTTTCTCGATGAGCCAACAAGTGGTCTGGATAGGTAAAGGTTTCAGACAAATTCTGATTAGGGTATAAAACTGGTTAAGCCTGATTGCTTGTTTTTGTTTGTTTTTTTTCTCTGTGCAGTGCCTCTGCTTTCTTTGTGACTCAGACATTGCGTGCGCTATCACGAGATGGAAGGACAGTGATTGCATCAATCCACCAACCGAGTAGTGAGGTTTTCGAGTTGTTTGATCGGTTGTATCTGCTTTCTGGAGGCAAAACTGTTTACTTTGGTCAAGCTTCAGAAGCATATGAGGCAAGAACCAGAACAAAAAAGAACATCATTATCACAAGAGATCCTGTAAACTAACTCGTTGCTTTTGCTTACCGATGCAGTTCTTTGCACAAGCTGGGTTTCCATGTCCTGCTTTAAGGAACCCTTCTGATCATTTCCTGAGATGTATAAACTCAGACTTTGACAAAGTTAGAGCCACTTTGAAAGGATCTATGAAGCTAAGGGTACGGAAAAGTCTTACCTTTTAACTGCTTTTTTTTTTTTTTTTTTTTTAACTGCTTTCAATTCTCTGGAAATCTTATGTGCTGATGAACTTGTTATTCTACTTCCCAGTTTGAAGCAAGCGATGATCCGTTGGAGAAGATTACCACAACCGAAGCTATAAGACTCTTGGTGGACTATTACCACACTTCTGACTACTATTACGCTGCAAAGGCTAAGGTTGAAGAGATATCCCAATTTGTAAGTTCTCTTTGTTCTTTTCTCGAGCTTGTATTTGATGTTGGGACGAGTCACTGGTCTCTTTTAACCCGTTTCCACACTACAGAAAGGGACTATTCTTGACTCTGGAGGCAGCCAGGCTAGTTTCCTTCTGCAGACCTACACTTTAACCAAGCGATCCTTCATCAACATGTCAAGGGACTTTGGATATTACTGGCTCAGACTTCTTATTTACATCTTGGTCACTGTCTGCATTGGAACTATCTATTGGAACGTTGGGACTAGCTACAGTGCCATTCTGGTATTTGCTAATATCATCTATTGGGGAGCAACTGTAACTTGAACTGGATTTTTTTTATCTTACCTCTCACCATGTTCGTCCTTTTGCTGTTTGTGAAATCAGGCACGGGGCTCATGTGCGTCTTTCGTCTTTGGGTTTGTAACATTCATGTCAATTGGTGGATTTCCTTCGTTTGTTGAAGACATGAAGGTTAGTTAGCCCCTCCTGCAGGTTTCTTGCGCAACCCGATGAACCAAAACGGTTTTGTTAAACTGAAACTGATTGCAGGTCTTCCAAAGAGAGAGACTAAACGGGCACTATGGAGTAGCTGCGTTTGTGATAGCCAACACATTAGCTGCAACGCCGTTCCTGATCATCATAACTTTCATCTCCGGGACAATCTGTTACTTCATGGTTGGTCTGCATCCAGGATTCACTCACTACCTCTTCTTTGTTCTCTGCCTCTATGCAAGTGTCACCGTTGTGGAGAGCTTGATGATGGCGATAGCTAGTATTGTTCCCAACTTCCTCATGGGTATCATCATCGGAGCTGGAATTCAGGTGCTTCCTCGTCCACTTTCATCATAGCTTTCTTTTCGTTCTTTTCCACTTTTTTTTTTAAAGCAGAAGAGAAGCTCTTCTTAATCTGCTCGATTGTACTTTTGTTTCAGGGGATCTTCATGCTGGTTTCTGGATTCTTCAGGCTTCCAAACGACATCCCGAAACCTTTCTGGCGTTACCCGATGTCATACATCAGCTTCCACTTCTGGGCGCTACAAGTAATGACGTTGAAACTGTTCAAGAAACGTTTCATCTCAGCTCATCTTCATGTGATCATAATGTTGGTTTGTTTTGCTTGTTCTTCAGGGTCAATACCAGAATGATCTGAGAGGCTTGACGTTTGACAGCCAGGGGAGTGCTTTCAAGATTCCGGGTGAATATGTTCTGGAAAATGTCTTCCAGATCGACTTGCACCGATCAAAATGGATTAACCTCAGTGTGATTCTCAGCATGATTATCATCTACCGCATCATCTTCTTCTTCATGATTAAGACCAACGAGGATGTAACTCCTTGGGTCAGAGGTTACATTGCACGAAGAAGGATGAAGCAGAAGAATGGAACTCAGAACACCACAGTTGCACCAGATGGTCTTACCCAGTCTCCTTCTCTGAGAAATTATATTGCTACACGAACCGATGGAGCTCGCAGATGGTAGAGCTTGAGCTTGTCCGGTGTTTTAAAGACGCTTCAAGAAAGTTGATCAAAGCAAAGCCACCCTATTTCACTAGGCCCTGCAATATCTAATCTCAATGTAATGTGGAGAAGAGAAACTTGAGTGTGTTAGTTATAGAAATATTGAAACCACGGATTTGTCTAAATTAATCACTACTACATTTATTTATTTTACTTTTCTAGTAACAAGTATCATATTGTTGCATCACAGTTTGCATTGTGCAGCAATTACAGCTGATGGATGAAGCTGTGAATTGCCAGCTTTGTTTGTACATGTTGAAATGAAAATTGAGTTCTGACAAGCTTCACACCCTAATAACCTCAAAGAATGACTAGTAGTTCTTCCTGGAAGAGGTCTTTGGTTAACTTCATTAGCTTCTGCTTCAGCAATCAGCACTCTCCTGCTTGTGTTGTGTGATGATTCTCATCTGATCACTTCTCCATGAATATCGTAAGCAATCACTAGGGCAATGCAGTGAACATAGTTTCTAGTGGCAAGGCGTGAATAGCATAACTAGCCTCCAACACTCACTTGATGTGACCAGACGATTGGTACAGTTTGCACTTATGAATCACGATACACATGCCACTTTTCATATCTTTTTATTCCATGCAAGACAGGTCTAAGTCTGGGAGCAGTAATGCAGTTCGAACAGCAACATCCCTTCAAGTCGACGACACATTCTGCACAGCATCTGAACCGAAGATAGAGGTAAGTTTAGGGAAAACAACCACAATTTACCAGCGCTATCCATCAAGATCAAACTTTGGTATGTCATACACTATTTGTTAATAGACATAAAAAGATGAAACAGGAGCCAATAATGCTACTCACAAGAAAAGCCGATTGCAGTCAAGGTTAGCACAGTTCCGATGTCTTAGTTCCTGAACTTGTGAATCGCAAACATAGCATCTCGCAAAACTTGCATCCACAGTTGTTTGCAGAGTTCTTTTGGCTTCATCCGTGGTGTTTTTACTGTACGCAGCTGGTGGGAGAGAGAGACGAGAGTCAAACACAAACAGATTTCCAACCCACTCAGCTGTACCTTCTTCCTCAAGATAATGGGAAACTCCACCCTTCAGTGTATACAGGTTCTTGAAACCCCGCTGTCTGAAACGAAATTTGACTTCTCAAAAGAAAGTTATTTGGGAAAACTTGTTTTGAGGAGATGCTAGTAAGAGAACGAAGAATTAGAAGCCACAATGCTACCTCAAAACTGTTGAATATACATCGCAACGTATACCTCCAGTACAGTACATCAGGATATCTGTCTTTTCCTTGTCAACATTTATCAAAGGGTCTAAAGGAGCTTCCTGTAGTGTAGAAGCATAGTAAAAAATTAGTTAATGCTAGATATCATTACCTTCAGTACTTTACAATATGTAACCTACAGAAGAGACTTGTCTGATCATTTGATCTTTTAATCAGCTGCCACAGTTTAGGATACCTGTTCATCAGATAGCCCAAAAGAAGTGTTTCGAAAGCAATCAACTTCAGGTCTACGTGCTCCACGAAAATGACCAACATCCCACTCATAACCTGTTCAAATCAAATTTCTATAACCTCCAAATACCAGTAAGTTTAACTAGAGCAACATGTAATGCCATGACAAACTATTACACGTGTGCACACAACTGGGAATAAAATGGAAAGCCACAACACAACTATCAGAAAAAAGAAGTTGAGTCATGTAAAAACTAGATAATAAAAGAAATCAAGACTGTTCTGTTACTGTAGACAAATGGGAAGAAAAAAGAAATACCATTTCTGACGTCTAATAATATGCAGCTTCTGCCACTACTTGAAGGTGATGCTTCATTGTCATCCGTTAAGTCTTTCAGTTTCCTTTTCCACTCAGATGGTTCTAAAGGTTTTGCTCGCATCGGTGGATCAAGTAGGGGAAGGTGTGAAATTCCTCCCTCATACTATAGGGAAAAAGAAAAGCAGCTAATGTTGAGTAACCTTACAATATATTCAAGTTTTTGCACTATCACGCACTTGAAGTAAGAATTTTTTCATGGTGAATCATAGAATTTGGAACCCAACCCAAAGTGGTGTTACGGGATGTAGCTTGCCTGCACTAAGGAGGGTTTGTTCTGTAGCTTCAACTTAGGGAATGCATGCCCATTTATAGCGGGAGACATCTGAACAAGTATATCCGAGAATCTGTCATCTCCTTTCATCCATTCAACATATGCAAGAGCATCTTTACATGGCCCACTGTACTGCAGAAAACAAGAATTACAGAAGTGAACACACAAGATTTGTCCTAGCTTGATTTTGTCACATAATATGCAGGAATCCTCAAATAGATTGATGAAAGAGTAACGCAAAGCTAAATATGTGATTGTAAATGATAACAGTACCTGTGCGTTAATTCCTTGTTCATTGAGATATATACGACCACGTATATTCAAGTCCTGGAAGGTGAAATAAACAATAGGAAAAGCTTCAAATTAAGAACCAAGAGAATGCTCATAACTTCACGACTGTTTCAGAATCTAAATTCCGAAAATAAATGGTAAGAAAAGCTTCTATGAATTTGGTGTTTTTCAAGTGAAAAATCCGAGCTACTCGACGATTCTCATCCCAAACTAAACGGACCTTTAAGAAAGAGAGGTGCTTCGCAATCTCAGCCGCGGGATCATCGATTGACACAAACCTATAGAAGTTGACCACAATGAAATCTTCTCCTTCATCATCAGATTTCGCGTAGCCATTTCCTTGTCTATTTCGGCATTTGCAGCAGAAGGTCCATCTTCGGGTAGGTTTCTGTGAGACGAGACGTCGTGGTGGCGAGAGACTGCGATAATTCGAAACATATAGTTTGAATCGAAGAGGTTCGCCGGAGAAACGAGTTTTGGTTGAAGGAAGAGGTAGTGGAATGGTTAAGGAGACTGAGAGTATTGCTGCCGGAGAAACTCTCATTATCTTCTCCCAGGTTGGAGTAGAGACAGTAACATTATTGACGGTAGATAAAGCTCCGTTCGAAAGTTTGGGTCTTATCTTAGGAGATTTAATTGATATAAGGCCTAAGCCCAATAAAGCCCATTTTCGTCGTATATGTACATTTAGGAAATATTAGAAAACCCGGTTTAATCTCCGGTTTTCAATTTCCATTTTTTATTCGATGGGCACTTAAGTGCTAGACAACTGTAAATTTTAAATTTAGATTACTAAAAAGTAAAAACATAAACAAGTGTCGGTTTGAAGTTATTTTACTTTATTTTCAGGTTTTCTAATACGATTTAGATTAGATCGTTTGAATTATACGTTAAATTGGATCTATGCATATGATTCGAATTTTTTTTGTCGGTTATAAGAAGATGAAGACAACCTTATCTTATTTACATTTTGGCAATATCCACTATTCAATGAGAGGGATTTCGTCAGGGGTGATCGAGATATGACGTCATGAAGCTTTGACCATAAGGTAAACGAAATCAATAAATCTCGCACGTCGACGAAATTATTATTATATCAGCTATGCTCAACCACTAATTCAGATATAGTTTGACATTGACTTTATCAAATATACGTGCGGCTTATAAATACTCTTTTTCTCATCTCTTTTCAATTCATACTAAAAGTTTCCATAAAAAGAACGCTTCCTACAATGTCAACACTTCTCAATATCTTCCTCTTCTTCGCCGTCTTCATCAGCCACCTTAGAGCCACCACCGAAGCCGCCGTCGAACCAGTAACCGACACCTACGGTAATCGTCTCATATCAGGAATCAACTACTACATCTTGCCTGTAGTTCGCGGTAGCGGCGGCGGACTAACCATGTCCGGAGCCGAGAACAAAACTTGTCCGAAAAGCGTCATCCAAGACCAAGTCTCTCAAGGCCTACCGTTGAAATTCTCCCCGTCAGACAAATCAAGAATCATCCGTGTCTCAACTGATCTCAACTTCAAATTCTCTGCAACTTCGATCTGGAAACTGGACAGTCTCGACGAGACGACGAATCTATGGTACATTTCGACTTGTGGCGTTGAAGGGAATCCGGGTCAGAAAACGGTTGATAACTGGTTCAAGATCGACAAATTTGAAGATGCTTACAAGATCGTGTTTTGTCCATCTGTCTGCAATTTTTGCAAAGTCATGTGCAGAGACATTGGAGTGTTTGTGCAAGATGGGAAGAGGAGACTTGTGTTAAGTGATGTTCCACTAAAAGTTATGTTCAAGAGAGCATAGATACAAACCAATTCCACAAAATCTACAATGCTTTTACAATAATAATAAATAAGAAGACTTTACATTGTTTGTTTCTGCATCTTTCTTAATCTACATCTTTAAAGATCATCACCACGGAAGAAAGGTCCATTGAAGAAGGAAGTGGAGAAAGTACCTCCACTATTGGGAAAGAGAGTGAGGAAGCAAATGAGTCCAAGGATTAAACCCCAAGCGAACCTATCGTCGCCGAGAGGGGTAATTTCGTCTTTTGCGGGTGTTTCTTCACCACCGCGGAAGAAGGTAGCGAAAAGCCCCCAAGCCAAACACAAGACGCTTCCGCTGAGACCTCCAATGCCGAGAAGGAGAGACGTTGCAAATGAGAGAATTGCAGCTGTGCTTCTTCCAAACATAGCTTGAGCGATTCGACCTCCCTCCAGTCTCCCACATGGTAACAAGTTCAATGAAGTAACTACCATACCTGAAAAATGTAAAATTGCGGTTTAGTACAACATTAAAAACTAACAAAAGAAACTAACAAAAAAGTTATGAAATTTACCCAAAAGACCAGCGAAAGCGAGCGGATCAACAGGAACTCCAACTCCTTCAACCGCGTTAGGCAGCACATTACCAAGATCATCAGCATAAGGACCAACAACGAATTGGATAAATGAGAGCAACGGGTTATTATTGAAGAACTGTGGTCTTATATACCTATAAAGAATGTTGAAAACCCAATCAGAGACACAAAAGTGCATAGAAACAATACGAAAACAAAAAAAAATTACATGTAATGAATCCTTACAAGGCATTGTCTCCTCCATTGAAACTACCATCAGATATGAACGCAGCAGCTGCAAGAAGAAGCGAAGTCAGGTACGCACTAGCTGTACGCGCTACTGGGATATCGAACAACGCCTTTTTATTAGGAAGCAATGACTCGTAATTGTTCATAACTCCTAAGCAACCAGTCCAATTCGATGGCACCAGAAACGACGGGCTTAATTTGACCCCGTGTCGCGCAGCGGTTACTCTTGTTGCTATCTGAAAACAAACAATTAAGGGTTTAGTTTACACTTAAAAATAACATCAACTTGGAGCTAGCACTCTTGATTTGCTTCTCGGTTTACCTCTGAGACGCCTAAAATGGAAAGGAACCCGCCGAAAAGGGGAACTACATTAGCAATGTAGTCATCGATGGTGGCGTCGGGTTTCAGGAAGAAACCACTCATAAGAGCTATGGTTCCAAAGGTTGTAACGCATAAACTGATTGCACTAATATATCCCCAAGGGGTGCTTAATCTAGTTGATTCAAATTGAAGATCGATTTCTGTTTTCGGTTGCACCATACACACCTTTACAAGCACAAGGAATAAACAATCAACAATTTTAGCCTTAATCCTGAAGATGAACAACAAAGTTAAGGAATTTTGAAGGCCTTCTTCTACCTGTTTTGTGATCTCATTGGACTTTTCTTCCATGAACCAGACGACAACATCACGCCCTGCTGCTTCAGATAGCTTTGCTTCAAGCTTAGGCGTGACCTCATCAATGGGCTTTCTCAGATTCCCAATGAAAATTCCTCCATCTCCAAACCGACGAACGTCCGTAGCGAAAAATGTATCAAACCCAAAACAGCTCTTTAACTGTATACATCACAAACAGTTTCAGAGCGATGCAATCAAAACATTTGAGAAGAAGAAAAATAATTCATTTGTGGTGATTAATTTACCTTGTTGAGATCAAGAGCTTTGAAAGTCTCTTCTGCTTTTTCAAGCCTTTCTTTCTCTCTAGTCAAATTATCACGAGCCAAGCTGTTGAATATCCCGATGATCGGATTCTCACTGTTGCTCTCTCTGTTCAGCTCTTTCAGCTTACGATCAGTTCTCGTCTTTTCGAGCTTTATCGCAGCTTCGATTGATGGATTCCCCATAAATTTCTTGAACTCCTCGTCCGTTTTCCAATCCATCTCTTGCTGCTTCGATTTCTTTTCATCTTCTTCACTACTTTCCGGAGAAGGCGGCGCATCGTTTTTCGCGTGGTTCTCCTCCTTCTCCTCCGCTATCGCCACCGGAGACGAACCGTCGTTCGCAGATTCACGAACTCGATCATCTTCCGCTGAAAATCTCGATGGAGTTATGCGTCTTGTAGTCTGATTCACCCCAGTTATCGCCGATTTCGGAGATATTGGTTTGTAACAGCGACGAAGACGCGAATTGTGATAGGATTGGAAAGTTAAGGAAGATGAAGAGGGAGTAGACACAAAGAGGGAAGCCATGGTTTACGAAATTTTAGAAAGAAATTTTAGAAAATTTGAAATGTGGCGAATGCGAAACATCTCTGAAAAAGAATTTGAAGAGAGAACAAAGAAATGTCTGGAAAGTTTGAGAAGATACTCAAACAATACAGGTGGATTGGTTATCTGAGGAAAAGTGCCAAATAAGCTCTGCCACGAGAGAAAATGTGTCACATCAAATCCAATCCACATAGTGAAGACTGAAGACGGAGACGAGAGAACCAGATTCACTCTCAAATAATCAAAAGGGCTTTAAGACATTAATCAATAGGATAAAAACCTTAAATCATGATCTGGGAAAACAAGAATCTGGTCGGATTTTACCAAAAAAGAATCTGGTCGGAAACACTACAAAAAAGATCGAGCGAACAAACATTTTTATAAAGATATGTAAAAATCCAAGTGCGATTTTTTTTGTTGTTGTTGAGGTCTCGCTCTCTTTTCCCTAAGAAGAAGCAGCTACTTTCTCTTCGGCAGCAGCTTCGAATGTCTCTCCAACTACAAGATCTGGGACATCGTCATCATCCTCCTCTTGAATAGTTGCTGAGGCATTACCTTCACCAGGAGCTTGCTTCTGGAACTGCTCTGCTAGCTTCTTCAGGTTGTCCATGTTGTCCGGTCCTGAAAGAGATGAAAATAACATATATTTAAGGATCGTCGACTAGGGGAAGAACATATAAGACGTTCAGTTACATGTGAACATACCGAGTTGGCTGATAATCTGAGGAAGGATATCTTGCAATTCTACAGGGAAGAAACAAGTTTTATATTTAATTAGAGAAGATCCAATGAAAAAGAAACAAGAAAATAAAGATGAAAATATTATCCAATGCATACTTTTTGTCTGAGGCGAACCGCTAACCACCCATGTGTTTGCAGCAATTGAAGCTTGAACTGTAGTAACATCCAAAAGGAAACACACAATGATCAATAACATGAAAAAGGGTTTACAAATCTGAGTATATATATATAAGAAAAAATGCTAAATCAGAATTTTACCCTTAGGGTTGATGAACTGAATAACAACATCATCCTTAAAGATGTTAACTTCTTCAATTGCTGGAATTGAATTAACTCCGATTCTCTTCAAGGTGCTTTGGAGCCTCTTATCATCAGTTGTATTGGTCTTGTGCACTGCCTTCTTCTTTCTGCGGTGATATCGAATGGTTTTCATAACAGAAATCAAAGTAAATGCTAAGGATTGAAGAATGCAAATGGCAACAAATTTTTTGTTACCTTCTTACTGTACCCTTTCCGCCAGTGCGGACAGTGTTAGCCATCTTCATCAACTTCTCCCGATTCATCTGTGTTTAAAGCATTACAAAAGGTAAAACCCAATCAGCCCCAGTGTGCATCCATGAGATTCACAATAGACTCGTAAATTGCTATCAGAACTATGGATTATACACATTCACAAAACCTTCCGTTTATACAAGAAATCAATGAGAAGAGAGTAGTGAATCTTTTGTAGCAATCAGATGACAAACTTATGACACTATAAGTAGTGCATAAAGCAGAGTGAAGGTTGACGCGCCAACAAATTTAAACTCAGATGCGTATGAAGAAGAGCTAATGGTACTGTAAGTTTAACCTAAGAATCGATTAGGTACGCCCTTTTCGATCAAACATACGCAGAAGTTGAAAACCAGTAAATATCGTCTTTAAAATTCCAAAACACCGACAAAACTCATCCCAAAACCATCAAAAAGCGAAACAAATCGAGAAAAAAAAAAATCTGAATCCCAACCCATTTCCGAAAGTCGGAGTCTCAGAGAAACCCTTAAACCGAAAAGATTAAGCCACACAAGAGAAAGAAACACTAGAGTGGTGGATTTACCTTGAGATTTGATTATTAGGGTTCTTTTTTCTTCCAAGGAGATAAGAAATAAAGAGAGTGAGAAGAGAGGCGCGGGCGGCGCAGGAGGGTTTTGCCCTTTTAAGTATATGCTATTTGGAGCCAAGCTCGTCTGTTAATCCAACGATTAATATCAGAAGTTCCACAAAGAAGTCTCGATCTCTACCGTTAGATCGTGTAACAAGCCTCGATAAAAATAATGGCCCAATCATATTCCTGATTCTTAAGCCCAAATAAGCTGGGCCAGTTCAGATATAATGGGCTGTTTTGGCAATTAACCCGTATTAGAGCGTACCAAACCAGAATCTTATCGTTTTTCAGCTAACCCAATTTAAAATATCGATCAAATTATTCATATCGATGCTGGTCCATTGGAACTTTTATATTTATCAATGAACCGACTTGTTAGTTATCGACCAAAATTGAGTAAAGAAGAATTTATTCGATTATTGATAATCTCAACATTCGTACATTTATTACAAAAATAAGTTTGCTTAACTTGCTCGGGTATATGAAATCCATGAATACAAAAGTTACATTAGAGATAGATCCGTATAGAACCAAAATGCAAACGCATTGAACCTTAGCGTTTAAATAAACGCAATTACCTGAAAGATTTCTTTTACTGCTTCTTCTGCACAACATTCTCCAAATACCATTCATAAGTTTGGCGGAGACCATCTTTAACAGAAATCTTCGGAATCCATCCCAAAGACGCGAGCTTCGAGCTATCCATCAGTTTCCTCGGCGTCCCATCCGGTTTGGTGCAATCCCAGACAAGCTTTCCTTTGAAGCCAACCACCTCTTTCACCAACTCAGCCAATTCTTTGATCGTTACTTCTACACCACTTCCAACATTAACATGCTCAAATCCGCTGTAGCGGTCCATCAAGAAAACACAAGCATCAGCCAAATCATCGACGTGCAAGAACTCCCTCAACGGGCTACCACTTCCCCAAACCACAACTTCTTCTGCATTGTTGGCTTTAGCTTCATGGAACCTCCTCATGAGAGCAGGAAGCACATGGGAATTCTCCGGATGGAAGTTGTCATTTGGACCGTAGAGATTCGTGGGCATACCGGAGATCGCATCCCATTGATGCTGAATCCGGTAAGCTTGGCACATCTTAATGCCTGCAATCTTGGCAATGGCGTACCATTCGTTTGTGGGTTCGAGCGGACCAGTGAGAAGAGCGGATTCGGGAATGGGCTGAGGAGCGAATTTGGGGTAGATGCAAGAGGAACCGAGGAAGAGGAGTTTCTTCACGCCGTGAGTATAAGCAGAGTGGATCACATTGGTCTGGATTTGGAGATTGACACCAATGAAATCAGCTGGATATGTGTTATTGGCATGGATCCCACCGACTTTAGCTGCAGCTAGGATGACATAAACTGGTTTCTCAGTAGCAAAGAAGGATTCAACATCGGATTGGCTAGTGAGATCAAGCTGGGAATGGGTTCGAAGGACGAGATTGGTGAAACCCGATTCCTTGAGCTTGCGGACTATGGCGGATCCGACCAATCCCCTGTGGCCAGCGACAAAGATCTTGGAGGATTTCTCTGACATAAACGAACCTACTTTCATCTCTGCACAAAATTATAAGAGATTAAAGACTTAGGGGGTTTCAAAATTTCCACGAAAATCTAAAACTAATTCCGTATTCCGATCTAATGTGTATACATACGAAAACCTTATATTCAGATAAATATATATATATAGAGAAAGGCGAAATTTTGATGATTGACGTACCGGATCCTGTGGCGTCCGCCATTGTCGAGTAGATTAGTTGAGAAAAAGTGTGAAGAGAATAAAAGGTTTCCGCAAGAAGATGAGAGATGGAGAAAGGGATTTTGACTTATAGCAACCAGATTTCGGAAGTCAACGAAGAGAAGCGTAGAATTGTAGCTAAAAGTTACAATCCTCGGAGAATGTAAGGTGGAGGAGATCTGAAACTCCGCCGGCGATCTGAATCGGTGTCGGCCATTTTCTATTCAATTCATCAAATGTTCATTAGATATCAATCTGGTGGCCCATGGGCCTAAAACAAGTCATTCTACAGTATTGGCTTATTGCACTGTTAACGGACCAAATTCCGTTTCGCAACGATTAATTTGATTCAATCAAATTGTTCTGATGAATGGCGTCGTAAAAAATTAACAAGGGAAATATAACCTTTTTTTGGTTTGGCATACATTAGCCACCTTTTAAATATCGTGATCATAAATATTAAATATATATTTTTTTTTTTGCATACTAATGTGAAAAGATTTTATAATTTGGAACAAAGAAAAAACTTTAAACATTTTACATATTGGAATAAAATGAGTAAGAAAAATGCAACGGATAGTCACAAAGTGAGTACTAAATATATCACGGATCGATATCTCAACTAGTGTACTCTAACTGAACACCCAAAACAAAAGTCATGGAAGCGACGGATTCAAATATCGGTGGTGAGGAAATGACTAATTCACCTGCTTTGGTCTACGGTTTGAGTTTAGCCTATCCCTACCTTTGAGTCCAAAGACATCTGAAATCAATTAATTTAAATTTACATTAACAATATGTCAAACTGTATTTTATTATCTGTTTGTTGTCCAGTCTAGTAGACAGATTTCACTTCAACAAACATAATACTAGAGGAAAGTAACGAGCGAAAGTGATTGATTCTGGAATAAGAAGATCAAACTCATTGGACAATATATTGACTCGTCCTGGTATGTGGATTCAGAGTCCTATAGATCCAGCTAATAAATTGAGAAGAGTGATGTATATAGCTTTGTGATTGTGTCCTCGCGGTTAAAACTGTGATAAACCTTTTGAAGACTCGAATAGACATAATTAGCCTAGTGGAGCATTTTAGACTTGCGATGAAAGAAAATTCTTTGATATCATCGATGATTGGAAGAGAGATGATTGCAAACACAAACAAGTAATGGTAGTTGCAGATGATTCGTCGATTGCCAGTGCTGAAATCTAAGGGTAAGTATATATTATAATGTTCTTGGTCTTGGACCGCTTCTTTACACAATAATAATATTTAAAAAAAAAAAAATCAATTTACTCTGTAGTATAGAAAATTTCGTCCATAGGCCTTTTGGGCAAGGAATTAGGCAGAGGAAAGAGGGAACGACTTAGTTACAACTAAAATAGTACTTAATTAGTACTCAAAGATGAAGTTTGAAATTAATTGGCTGCAACTTTGAGCTGAAATAAGTAAAAAAAAAAAAAGGAATGTTGGGCGTTGACTTTTGATGTTTTGAGCTATCAGATATTCGTCACTGTTTGATTTCTTCTAACGCCAAAAGGCCCAAAACTGTTACCACATGTAACAAACAAGTAGCATTGCACCAGAACTGGTCCAAGGTGACAAAAGGAAACTTTCCCTTATAAGTATCCGTCTCAGCCGTGCTTGCTTCTTTAACAAGGAAGAGTCTTACTTGACAGCAAAATGAGGAGCAACGAGAATTGCTCCTTCCTGATTATCCTCTCTTTTCTAATTCTGCCCATCTTTCATTCGAGCTCTTGTACACTCAAATGTGGAGATATCCAAATCCCGTTCCCCTTTGGAATGGAAAAGGATTGCTATCTCGACGAGTGGTACAAAATCGACTGTCTAACAAATGCTATTCCCGGGAAAGATTTTCCGTTCCTACGCAAGCTCAACATGGAGGTTGTGGATATTTCCCTTCCGGCGACCAATTATGATATTTCTTCTGGAGACCCAAAATTTTCTTCAGTTCGTGTCAAAAGCCCGATCACATCCGTGGGTTGTTCTAGCGATGGAAAAGAGTCTGGATCGGCTTTGAATTTGACGGGCACTCCCTTTTTCTTTGGGAACGGAAACAACCTCGTCGCTGTTGGTTGCAACAACAAGGCGTCGCTGACAAATGTAGAACCAAGGATGGTGGGATGCGAGTCGACTTGCACTGCAAGCAACAATTCGCAGAGCATCCCTTTTTTCGACAAAATTGGATGCTCTACGTACCCCAGAGGCATCTTGCCTACCAACTACATACCGGTTTGCAATCCAGCGAGAAAACGAGAAGACACCATCTGCAACGGGAACGGATGCTGCCAGGCAAAAGCACCTGAGGGTGGTCAACAGCTCATTGGTGTCACAATAACGAACACTAGTGATGGAAACTTGACGACGGGAGGAGAATGCAGAGTCGCCTTCTTAACAGATGAAGTCTACACTTTATCAAATGTAACCAGACCAGAATCCTTTTTCTCTATGGGATACGCTACTGTTACCCTAGGATGGTTCATCCGAACGACGAATGATTCGTTTCTACCATCCTTGGGCTGCCAAAACAGACAAGAGTTTGATGAAACAGACTCTTATATGCGCACAGCAAAATGCACATGCGATAATCAAACAATTTCTGGGATCAGTTATGCAAGTTGTGCATGTTTTAAGGGTCATCGGGGTAATCCATATCTTGTGTACGACTGCAAAGGTAAGTAATCGTTCCTTCAAGTTTTTTCTTGTGTCCACTAAAATCATTTGAGCTTTACAGGGCATCTATGGCAGGCAATGTCTAATAACTTCCATCATATGATCAAAATTTCACGACTTTCTTTTTTTATAAGTTGTTTTCATGACTTTTCGTATGCAGAAATTAATGAGTGCCTTGATAAACCCTGTGGAGATTACAAAACTTGTAAGAATACGCCGGATGGTCATGATTGCTTGAGCCACCACATTCCAGAAATATTGACAGGTAACTCACCTGAATTCATTATATATCAAAATTCAAGCAGAAATTCTTTTAGCTATTTAGAATACGGTGACGATGAACATCTAGATTTTTCTTGTGCGGGTTTGCAGGATTAGGTGCAGGTTTTTTTGTCTTAATCTTAGGTGGTGGAATATGGTGGTTGAGAAAGTTTCTTAAAAAGAGAAGAATGGCAAAGCGCAAGAGGAAATTCTTTAAACGTAATGGAGGACTCTTGTTGCAGCAACAGTTAAATACAACTCAGGGCAACGTCGAGAAGACAAAAATATTCAGCTCGAGAGAGCTGGAGAAAGCCACCGATAATTTCAGCGTAAACAGGGTTGTTGGACAGGGTGGTCAAGGAACTGTTTACAAAGGTATGCTTGTAGACGGTAGCTCCGTTGCGGTCAAGAAATCCAATATTGTAGATGAAGACAAACTACAAGAGTTCATCAACGAAGTCATCATTCTCTCCCAGATCAACCATAGACACGTCGTGAAGCTTTTGGGATGTTGCCTTGAGACAGAAGTTCCCGTTCTGGTTTACGAGTTTATCACCAATGGAAACCTCTTCCAGCATCTCCACGAAGAATTTGATGACTACACAGTGTTATGGGGTGTGCGTATGCGCATTGCTGTAGATATCGCAGGAGCTTTTTCGTATCTACACTCTGCTGCGTGTTCTCCAATTTACCACAGAGATATCAAGTCAACAAACATTTTATTGGATGAGAAATATCGAGCCAAGGTGTCTGATTTTGGAACCTCAAGGTCAGTTACCATAGATCATACTCATTGGACGACGGTAATTTCGGGTACAGTCGGGTATGTGGATCCAGAATACTACGGGTCAAGCCATTTTACTGAAAAGAGCGATGTTTATAGTTTCGGAGTTGTACTAGTGGAGCTTATTACCGGAGAAAAGCCAGTGATAACTCTTTTGAATACTCAAGAAATAACGGGGTTGGCAGATTACTTCAGACTTGCAATGAAAGAGAATAGACTCTTTGAGATCATTGATGCTCGGATAAGAAATGATTGCAAGCTTGAACAAGTAATTGCAGTGGCAAATCTGGCGATGAGGTGCCTGAAGAAGACAGGGAAGACTCGGCCAGATATGAGAGAGGTTTCTACAACGTTGGAGAGGATCTGTTCATCTCCAGAGGATTTTCAGGTGCAAATTCAAATTGATGGAGAAGAGAAGTTAGACAGAGGCGATTCTTGGAGCACAGTGACTGCAAGAACAATGTAAGGTAATTGGATGGTTTTCTTAGAGCGAGTAATAATATTTTGTGTTAAAGTCTTGTTTAAGTTTGTGGTTTCTAATTTTCAAAGGTAACAACTTTACAGTTCCATTGCTTGATCTAACATCTCGTTACACATACTATCAATCACAGTGTGACAGTGTCTCATCTTATGTTGATATACAGATTCTAACTTTTAGTTTAATAGTAAGAAAGAGATTAATGGCGATAGATAGACAAAATATGGCAGAAATTTAGCCAAGAGAAAGGTAACTTGACAGTTGTAATTAGACAAAATAAATAAACAAAAGAAACAAACAGAAGTCAATGCCCGAACCATACAAAAAGAGCATTGTGCATGGTGCGTTCTTGACTCCCACTTCCCACTAAATATTACCATTTCAAAAAAACAAAAACTTTAAAAAGAAAGAAAAAAAACCCAAGAAAAAGAACAAGAGAGTGAAGAGAGGAGACATATACCCAGAAGAATAATGATTTCTTACACTCTTTGCAGGCACTATTGAAGGCAAAATAAGTACTTAAATAACTTTTTCACTTGTCTGATCATTGAAGACTTTTCTCAGAAATCAGATGGGAAAATGAGCTTTTAATGGCGTCTGAAGCAGTTGAAGGACAATTCAAGGTGGTTTTAATTTGGTGGACAGTGGTGCTGATGAGATTATTTACTGTTTCCATTGACTCCATATTCAATTTTGCTGACTGCAAACTACTCACCATTATCTGAAACCCAACCGTTATCAATGAACCTCCTCCTCCTCCTCCTTCAACTTTGTGCTCTGCGGTTTGGTTATTCCTGGTTCCGTCTGCTGAAATGGCGAAACCCGAGGGTAAAATGGGGATATGAGATGTGTCTTGGCCGCTCATTGCTATGTTCAGTGCTGGTAGATCCACTGGAGTGTAGACCACGAGCGAGCCTGATGTGTCTACGCAGCTTTCTTGTAGAATCAGCATGTTGTTTTGTGATGATGATGCATTGAAGCCCTAATGTAAGGAAAAACATATCTCAAATTATAAATCAGTAGAATCAAGAATCGAATATCTGTATAGTTTCGAATGAGACATTATAGCTTACGCGGAGAACCGAAATGCAGTTTCCAGGGTGTGATCCGTTGGCGATATGAGCAACTTCTTGAACCGAATTTCCATTTGAAAGAACGTCCCACTATAAAACCAAAACAAAGAAACATAAATAAAAACCGAAAAATGTTACATAAAATGATGTGAACACATGTAGTACCTGTGGCCGAGTTCTTTCATCTTTGAGGAAATTGAAGACGTTTTGTGGAGAAATTGGGAGCCAGAAACTGGTGGCTGCACATAGAACCATTCCATTTGGTTCATGCTGGCTCTTATACGAAGTCACACGGATTCCAAATTCGACCAATCCCGAAACGACCATTGATCGAGTGTTGTTACATGTGCCAACGCTCAAGCAAAAGTTGCTTACCATTCTTTGAGAAAGTTCCATTATACTTCTCTTCCCTTCCGGCGACGGAATCACTGAATTGTTTTCAAATGGGTTACTTGAAAAGCTTATTTAAGCTGATTAAATAAGATTTTAAACCTTTCAATCTACCTCCTTTGAGATCATGGGATGATGTTGCGGGTTCCAGTAGAGTCTTGAACCTCTCGCACATTCTTTGGAGCGTAGCGATCCAACGTTCAGCTCCAAAAGCAAATCCTTCACGGACATTTTCTTTAAACATCTCATGAATCGGTTCTTGCTCCTCGATTTCAACATGTTCAACCCAAGTAACCTGTTGTTGTATATTCAAAGATACAATCAAACGATTCGAGATGCTAACAAAATGTAACAAACAGAAAGGTTACACACCTTGGAATAGCCATTGGACATGTCTTGAATCAAGCAACCAGAAGGAAATCGATATGACCGAGTATGAGATATAAACTGAGGAAACTCATAGGAGACATTTACAATTGCCCAAGTTCCATGTTCGATTTGCTGACAATGTCTTAGCACGCAGAACTCACGTGTCGGCACCAATGGTGAAAGCACTTGAAGCTCTTCAAGCATCTAACACATAGCCAAAGCAAAAATTAATCAAAAGACTCCCACACAAAACAACAAAATATCATCTTTTCAATAATTAGAGTTTTTTTTTTACCAAATGCAATGCATCGCCATGGTTTCCATGGAATCCCGATGAAATCACTGCAAGGCTTTTAGATGCTGCAACGATCGAGGGGAAAATCTCTGCCGATTTGACCTGCAAATTTAGAAACTATATGAGAATAATAAGAAACCAATTGTGAAAAAAACCTCAATTTGATTATTACTACAGAGTCCATGAGCATGTCCACAAGTGTCATAGCATTAGTGAAAACAACGCCAGAAGATCTAGATGCTTCCATTCGAAGGTTATTGTTCTTTCCTCCACGACTACTTGATCTTGGGAATATATTCTCATAGCTTTCGAGATTGAGAACGTCTCTGCATCCATCGGTTTTGATCCATAGAGGCTCATTTGTTTGTATAAGCCTAAGCAATTCTTCCATAGAGGTCACAGCAATGCTGGTCATAAGAGACTTATCCATGTCTGATAAAACCAAGTTTGGTTTAGACGGTAAATTAGGAACAGCCATTGAAGAACAACTTCCTGGAAGAAGATCAAAACCAAGCGAAGGACCACTATGGAATAACTCTAATGGCGAAATGTGCATCGGATTTAGTAATGGTGGGAGATGAGAAAGTGGTCTCCCCATGAATTTAGCTGCAATGCTTGAAACCCTTTCAAGCTGCAAAAAGTCATCAAAATGTTAAATGGAAGTTTAAACCAAAACCAATCACAATGCATCAAAAAGGTTTAAAATAAAAACTAAAACCTCTTCTCTAAGCTGTGCATTTTCGATTCGAAGCTTCTGTTCATCAAAGTAAGCGTCTTCATTAACAGGAGAATCACCACAGTTGGGGCAAATGGCGTGTTTAATAGCTTCTCTAATCGCAATGTTTTCGCAACGAATCTTATCATTCTCTTCCTTGAGTGCACAATTATCAGCTCTCTCGTGTTGTGCCTGCAAAAGAAACGAAAGAGAAGCAAAATTGGGGATTTTTGATGGAGACAAAAGAAGAAAGAGAGAAAGTAAAAAAGTTAAAACCTTCTTTTGTGTTCTTCTGTTCTGAAACCAAAACTTGATCTGTCTTGGAGCTAAACCCAATTCTCTGCTAAGTTGCTTCCTCTGTTTCTCATCTGGATGTTGACACTCATTGAAAGTTCTGCAAACAAGAACAAACTCATCAGAGAACAGAAGAAAGAAGTAAAAACGCGAGAAAACATTGAGAAAAAGGGATAATACGATTCGAGCCGTTGGATCTGGTGAGGGGTGTGGCGGTGAAATCGCTTCTTCTTCTTCTTCTTGTCCGTTTCAGAGCCGTCGTGATTTTGGCTATCGCCTAGAAACTCCATCTTCATTCAAAGTAATGTTTTAGACGGAGATGCAGTAACAAACCCTTTTCCTTCTACCCTTTTAACCAAACCAGTAAACTTGCTAACTCTGGACCATCACACAACTGTCGCCATTAACACAGTCCAGAGAAAAAAGGGGAAAACAAAAGTTCCAAACCTTGAACAAAAAAAAAAAATTAAAAGATCTCTAAGAGCATAATCGTTTGGGAGAGAGGGGGATAAAAAGAAAGGGAAGAGAATCTGCGAAAAGATATTGGGGGGAGTAGAAAAGGTTAGATTTGGTATACGATAATTTCCATGTTTAGAATCTCACGCAGTGCCCAATGAAATCCCCAATTTCAAATCAAATTCATAGCCGTAATTATGTCTCTTCTCGCTCTACAGAACCAGTGAGTGAAGAGAGAGAGAGAAAGAGAGTAATTGATCTCTCGGCCTTTCATCTCGAGCCTATCATAAGCCGCCATTAGTGCTTTCTTCTCTCCCACCTTTCGCTCCTTTTACATTCATTACAGATTCCGAAATCTCTCTCTCTCTCTCCTTACCTGTCCTCTCTTGAGAAATTGCGTAACTGATACTGATGGGTTTTTAATGGCGTTTGACAGAGGGCGAAGAGAGAGGTTATGGGTTTTAAATTCTCTTGCTCCTTTCTCCATTACTGCAAAGTACTCTCTCTCTCTCACCATGTTCGAGGGAGAGAGAGAGATGCCTCAAACCAACCTTCTCTCTCTACCTTCATTTAAAAGTTCCGGAGAGAATAGTTCCGGTGAATTTTAAAGGTGGATGAGTCGCCGACGAGTTAAAAAAATGGCGACTTTATCTACTTGCTCCGGCGGATTTTCTCAACGTCGTGTAATGACAAAATTTAACTTTTCATTGGGATTTTGCTGACCTCATCTTCTCCTCTTTTTCTTTCCTTCGTTTTTAAAAAATACCCATGAGTAGGACCAAAAAAAACCTAAAATTATTAGATGTCCAAAAAAAAAAAACTAAAATTATTAATACCCTTGAGTAAAAAGTAAACTTTCAGACAAGTAAAAAACTTAAACTGGAAATATTCTCTCTTTTTTTTCGGTCATAAGTTGGGAATACTGAAAGTTATGCGAACAAATAAACTTACAGAATTTTAGGAAAAATATACAATTGGGTCAATCATTGTAGGAAGATTGTAGTTGTTGATCATAAAGGTCGTTATCAAAAAAAAAAAGATGATAGAGCGTAATTACATTTTGTATGCTAACCTAAAATCAATGTTCTTTTTAAAAAAAATATATTTTTTTAAAAAGGTACTCCTATATTAATGCGTGAAATTGCACTAATCTTTATTTGTTATCGCATCTGGTTATTTAGGAATCAGGAACATCACACACGTTATGTATTACTATTCAACTAATCAAGTATTTAAATACACTTATTAGAACATCAACTTATACAAATTTCAGACATAATGGCGTTTAACAGTATCCGCACTCATCTAATGCTTTTGTTGAGCTGAAACCTTTCTTTGAATATTGTACCTTCTTTAGTACTCTCAAGTCTTACGATACCAAACCAAGATCTCTACTTCTAAAGTCAAACAATTTGCAGAGTATATGAATGCCTGTTAAAGCATAAACTCAAGTGATGCTGTGACTTACATCTTCTTTATCTAAGTGAATGCCTGAAGCTATCAGATTAGGCAAAAAAAATGAAGGAAGGATCTTTTTTTTCTTTCTCATTCGCTCCACTCCGTTTGTTCGTCCCTCCTCTTGCGTTTATTTGTTGTTGAAGCCTCATATCAATCTCCTACTCGCAAGGCATTGGACATAGACATCACTGCTTCTTCAATTGCTTCTCTCTCCTCTGGATGTAGATCCTCTAGTGACAATGTCGAGGCCACCTCCTCAAACTGGAGTATAGCAGCTTGCTACAAAAGAAACAAGAATGATATAAAGGCGCAATTTTAAGGTGATTACGCATTATTAACAAAGAAGATGCATTTACCTCGTTCATTAAATCAGCTTCAAGACTTGTATCTCTGTGAAGCTTTAGGACCGTTGCCTTTTAAACTCTCAAAGCTTGCGTACCAATACATCGACTATACCTAGTATTCTCAGAAGTATCAATCTGTGACCTATTTCTAATCCGTTAATACACCTGATTTATGTTGACCATTAATTTAGTATCGCAGAATCTTCTGAGTTTGGGTCTCAACTATTGCATTGCTTTTGGTTATTGTTTGATGTTGTGTAGGAATTGCCACGCTGGCTATATATTTTAATCAAATTTACCAAAATAATCGTAATTGGAAACAAAACTGAAGCAAAAATTTCACAGACAGAATCTTAGAGTGAGCAACAATATATGTATTAGAGAGGTTATGTCATCTCATCATATCACTGTAGTCTATATAGTATGCAAGTCTCCGACAATCTATACACTCCAAAAAAAAAACAATATATGGTATAGTATGTTAACCTCTAAGAATCGATCTTCTAGTGTAGTATGTAAAATTTTCTCGATGATCCGAGGATGGCTGATCAGTCAAAGTACTCGTCGGGGATCACCTCTGGGCATTCCATCTACATGAAGTTTTAAAAGGAAAATTTAAACAAAAGTTGACATGTTTTATAACTTGTGATTTGTAGAAATTTTATTTTATATACCTGTGAAGAGCGGTACTTGTCTCGAGTACTGCGGAGAGCTGGCAAGCGTTGACCCTTGTAGAGCTCAAACAAGATCCGAACATGCTGTCTCATATTCCTATCATCGCGATCGCACTCGACAGAAAATATAGGCTGCAGAGAAGAAAAAAAATTGCTCATAAAAACAAATGATAAAATTGGTATGTTTACTATATAATATTTGCTTACTTACCTCAGGACGTGTTTCTGGATTCAGAATAAATTTGGCTAAAAAAATGCATGCAGCAGCTACACGAGTAGGGTACAACTTTGAAAAGTGTAGCTCTAGTAGAGATAAATCTGATATGTAACAGCAAAGCAATTTTATCTACATAAGAAAAAAAAACAAATAAATGTTAATTTATTAAACAAAATTAAAAAGATAGATAGTTTACCTTTTTTTCTATAAAATAATCTTTAAACTATAAAAAAGTAGATCAATAGTTTATTATTTATAGAAGTTTGTAATAAAGTCTTTCAATTCCCTAATTCACTTTTAAAAAAAAAAAATATTATAAGGTATATAAATAAGAAATAAAATAAAAGTAATATCTCTTATATACTTGGAGCTAACATAAGATATATTTATCTTTTTTTTTTCTTTTTTAATAAGAAAAGTTGGGAATCCAGTTGAACCGGTTAGGGGGTTACCCACAAACCTTTCCGGTAAAAGTCTTGCTACGTTTAAATATAAAATGGTAAATTCAAAAGATATAAGGTTATTTTCAACCAACTTTATTCCAATTTTCTCATAATTTTAAGATTAGTTTCTTAAAAGAAAAGATTTTGAGTTTATGTTTATGACTCACCTGCTCAGACTCTCCTGAGACATGGAGAAAGGTCTCAATGATCGTTTTGGTCGTTGGGTTGTGTAAGCGGTAATCCAACCTCCCAAGGATGTCAAACTCCGTCTCGGCGTCGCGATGTGGAAACGCCATCCTCTCCGCTAGATTGATCCCGTATTCAAATTGACTACAAAAAAAAAAACACAGTTGGAACGGAAACAAAAATACAACAATAGATTTCAATAAATCTAATACTTACGCTGCAATATAGAGCGAAAATGAGGCTACGGTCATCTGGTCTAGTTGTTGCGGCAAATTCCCCAATGCTAAGTATCGATCAAATATTTGAACGGCAAGGTGAACGGCATGGGGGTATTGTTGAGCTTTAAGAGACCCTAGTATGGTATCGATAATTTGAGCTCTGGCCTGTGAGTCTACTTCATCGATGAACTCAATCAGCTGTTCATCCTCAATAAGCGATTTAATGATATCTTCTTCGTCCTGTGTCTCTCCAGCCTGAGGTATCGGTTCCTCAAGTGCATCAAATGCATAGTCTGAGTCCGAACCTAGTTCCTCCGAACCCAGTTCCTTGGGACAAACAAAAAAACTAGATTCAGAACAGACACATCAATTTTATTCATTCGATATATAGAGATGTTGATTGAATCTACCTCATCACACAGTACAGCTTTATCAGCAGACCCCTGTTACAAAGGTCACAAACAATGTCACTTACAAGAAACGTAGCTATTCTCTCTTTGGTATATGTGTACGTAATGAGGCTAAGCGTAATATAAAGAAAATCAAAATTGAGATGTTTAATTGCCGAATTAATACTTTATAAGATATCCTAAATCTTTGCATCTGATCTTGTGAACCAGCGACAGAACAACTAAGAAGATCCAAAGAACTAATACTCTAATCTACGTGTACCAGAAACAGAGGATCCCGAAGATCCAGAGAAGAAATTTCCTAAATCGACGCTTATAACTCAATTGGAGCGAAATTGCACGGATTAATTGTCGAGTTTATACTATAATCGATGCGCACCAGAAACAGAAGAAAGAAGATGGAAGAAAATAAAATCCTAAATCAAAGCTTCTAACTCCATCGCAGAAACAGAACGAAGAAGATCCAGAGGAGAAATCCCTAAATCAACGCTTATATCTACACTGGAGCGAAACTGAACGGATTAATTGTCGAGTTTATACTCTACCAGAAAAAAGAACGAGGAAGATCCAGAGAAGAAATCGCTAAATCAGCGCTTCTAAGTTCTAAATCCATTGGAGCGAAACTGAACGGATTAATTGTCGAGATTATACTCTACCAGAAAAAAGAACGAAGAAGATCCAGAGAAGAAATCGCTAAATCAGCACTTCTAAGTTCTAAATCCATTGGAACGAAATTGAACGGATGAATTGTCGAGTTTATGCTCCACTCTAATCTATGCGTACCAGAAACTGAAGATGATATCCAAAAAATGAAGTTACCTCCATTGCCGAGATGAGAAGAGACGTCCCTGAGGTTGCTGAGCGAAACAGAAGCTAGACGAAGAGATAAGGAATGAGGAGAAGAGGAAGAAGCTACTCTTTTATAGAGGAGCGCGGGAGGAAGAAAAATCGTAGTCTCGCTTGTTTCAAATCGGGGTCAGTACTCGTTTCTAATGGAGGGTGAAATTCAGTTACGAGGATTAAACAGTCAAAAACACGATAAAACCACCCTTGAAACTTTCTCATTATTTCAGTTTTGCCATTTTCCCGCGTCTTTTTAATCTTGAACCTGGGCTTCATAAATAAATGCTTGCCGAAAAAAAAAGAAACAAAAACCGCAGGACTATTTCGGTATTTCAGCAAAAAAAGAATTATACCTTTTCAATATCTTCCTCTTTATATAATCGATCTATCTCGATTTGCCGCCTCTCTCTTCTTCCGAGATTAACAACATCATCTGAGATTTGCGAAGAAAGAAGAGTTTCTTGGGAGAAAAAAAGCGATATGGACAATGGAGTTAAAACTGCCATGGAAGACTTCGAGATGCTTGAGGAAGTAGGCGCAGGGACTTCCGGGAAGGTTTACAGAGCAAGAGAAAAAGCTACTGGGATGATCGTCGCTTTGAAGGAGACGCGTTTCCTTGAGGACGAAGGAGGCGTTCCTTCCTCCACTCTTCGCGAGATCGCCATCTTGCGCATTCTCGCTCGCGATCCCCACATCGTTAGGTTTGATTTCGTTACATTTCTGATTGGGTTATCTTTTTCTTTTTTTTTTTGTTTCTTTCCTAGGGTTTAGTCGCTCTCCGGAATTCCCAGATTTCTTGATTTCGCTTGTGATTTTAGGGCTCCGATTATCGTTATTCCGCCTTCAGTTTTGCTTTGCTTTTTCCTAGGGTTTAGTCTCTTACTTGAGGGCTCCGATTCTTCCTTCAATTATCGCTTTATGTCACTTCTAGGTGGTAGATCTTAGTTTCAATTTTTGTAATTTGTTGTGTGCTCCGATCGAGATAAGATGGTTTCTAGTCTTATATCTCTTTCTGGTTTTCAATTGAGGACATTCATGTTCCTGAATACGAAATCCTTAGTGCTCCTTTTCTCTGTTCCAAATACCAGAAAATGTCAGAGGCGAACCTCTGTGTTCTCATCTCAGTTGCAATTAGTTTTGTAGTGATTGCATTTCAACTCATAGCTTATTGTCATGATGATCATCACCTCCAGGTTGATGGACGTTAAGAGAGGATTGAACGAAGAAGGCGAATCTGTACTCTATCTGGTTTTCGAGTACGTTGACACTGATCTCAAGAAATTCATCACAAGCTTTCAGCAAGCTGGAGAGAACATTCCACAGAATACTATCAAGGTTTGAACATTTGGAGCTCTTGTCCTTTTTCTGGTTTGGTTCTCTCACTCAGTCAGCCCCCATTAAGTTAAAAGAATCATCATCTTTATTACAGTGCTTGATGTACCAACTATGCAAAGGTATGGCTTTCTGCCATGGCCGTGGAGTGGTGCACAGGTATACAATCGTCTCTGTTTCAAGAGAGAGAGAACAATGCCTTGAGACATTCGGAGACGGATAGTTAATCTTACTTCTCTTGGTTTGATTACAGGGATCTTAAGCCTCACAGTCTCTTGATTGACCGGAACACAATGACGCTCAAAATAGCAGGTGTTGCAATAGCCAGAGCCTTCACTCTCCCAATGAAAATGCTTGCACATGAGGTATCAGTCTATGATGATGAAACATTATTTTGTCTGGAGTTTTTAACTCATGATGTTTTTTTTCCCTTGATTTCCATTGCAACAGATACCAACTCTACGGTATAGTGCTCCTGAAGTCCTTCTTGGGGCAACCCGTTACTCAGCTGCAGTGGATATGTGGTCTGTTGGCTGCATTTTCGGTACAAATTATTCTCTTATAGTTTCATTTGATTCACTTCAGTGTCACTATAGCAAGAACTAAACAGTTTTGTTTCCTTCTGGTTTTGAAGCTGAACTGATGACCAAGCAAGCAATTTTTGCTGGAGACTCTGAGCTCCAACAGCTCCAATGTATTTTCAGGTAAGTTTTTGTGTCTTCTTCACCTTCCTCTGACACACAGACATGATATTTGCTTACTCTGCTTCTTTCTGATCTGTGAAATTCAGGTTGCTGGGAACACCAAACGAAGAAGTCTGGCCAGGAGTGAGCAGGCTCAAGGGCTGGCAGGAATACCCTCAATGGAAACCATTGAGTCTCTCAACAGCTGTTCCAAACCTCGACGAGGGCGGACTTGATCTCTTATCTGTAAGTCTGCAGTGTTCCAACACACCTCTCACACCTTGCTTGATTAGTTGAGACTTGAGACTCACTCAGCTGAAAAGTAATTACCGTTTTTTCTTTGTGCACGTTTTGTTCCTAAACAGAAAATGCTGGAGTACGAGCCTGCGAAACGAATCTCAGCAAAGAAGGCCCTGGAGCATCCTTACTTTGATGATCTAACTGACAAGTCGTCTCTCTGAAGCCCTCTTTATGAACTCTCTGTACTTTAGTTTGTTCCACCTTTGTCATTGCTTTTCTCAAGCATTATCTGCTATCTTAGGATGATGAATTTTTTAATATTCCCTTCTGATTGGGTCAACTGTATGACCTCAACTCCTTAACATTGAAAGAATGTGTCAATTGCTCTAAACTAGAGAGATTTGCAAATGTTGCCCGTTTGTGTATGTGTGTGTTTCAGGCTCTAAAAGCCACATGAAGAACGTTGGCCAGGCGGTGAGAAAGTTGTAGTTTTGAAAGAGTTTTATTTTTGTGTTCGTAGTTTTGAAAATGGCATTCCTCCAAAACAAAAATCTTAAAACATTCGAAACCTCTCCTGAATATATGTACTTCTTTAGTACTCTTACCTAAGATACCAAACCAATATTTCTACTGCTAAAGTCAAACAATTTGCAGAGTATATGAATGCTTGTTAAAGCATTAACTCAAGTAATGATGTGACTTACATACATTTCTTTCTCTTAAGTGAATGCCTGAAGCTATCTAATCAGCCAAAAAAACCAAAATAAAGAAAGGATCTTTTTCTTTTTTTCATTCGCTCCACTCCGTTTGTTCCTCCCTCCGCTTACGTTTATTTGTTGTTGAAGCCTCATACCAATCTCCTACTCTCAAGGCATTGGACATAGACATCACTGCTTCTTCAATTGCTTCTCTCTCCTCTGGATGTAGATCCTCTAGTGACAATGTTGAGGCCACCTCGTCAAACTGGAGTATAGCAGCTTGCTACAAAAGAAACAACAATGGTATAAAGGTGCAATTTTACGCATTATTAACAAAGAAGATGCATTTACCACGTTCATTATATCAGCTTCAAGACTTGTATCTCTGTGAAGCTTTGGGACTGTGATGCTATTGAACCATTGCATATATTCAATTTCATCACCGTCACCTCCTTCATTCTCCACAATGTTTTCCCTTCGTCTCATCCATTCTTCATCTGCTGTGTTCATGTCTTCCACCAAGTCTTCATCATGGTTTTTCTCGTTTTTTCTGGGAGGAACTTCTCCCGGGATAACTTGGCATAGACCAAACTGCTTCATGCATCGATCTGGGAAGTGCCATTCTACTACTTTAGGACCAATCAATTTCGTTCTGGACCTACCAAGTAGTAGATTATCTTTGAAATTTTGTGCCACAATGTCAAGATCTCCTTCAAAGGGGCACCAACTGACCTAAAGAGAATTTGATGGTAACAAAAAATATTCATTAAAGGATTCAAAACCAAGAAACGTATAAGAAAACAATGTTTTAACTCTTACATTTGATGGATCTAGATCGTCAAGTGCCTTGCGATACTTAAATAAGTCATTCTTTGATCGACTCTGTTGCCTTCCTTTCCACAAAAGTGCCAGGGGAAATTGACGAGTGGTTTTCTTTGGCCGGTCAATATTCAGGTGGAAGTAACTCCAACACTGAGGATAGTAACAAAATTGGTTAAAAAACTTCTCAGGCTTTAAGAAACAACAAAGAAGATAATGCTCTAAAGATAAGCGGTCCTCAAGACAAATGAAAACGAACCTGTAAGAGTGTCAAGCAACCACCAATGATACTCTGAGACCGTTGAGAGGCATTACCAATTTGCCTATATAAGAAAGCTAGCGCCGCGGCACCCCAAGCGTATTCTCCAGCTTTCTCGAAATCCTCAAAGAGCATAAGGTAATCGACAGAGATCTTACTGGGATCTGTAGTTGCAAAAATTGTGCTCCCAATAAGGTATATAAGATAAGCACGCGTGTGATACTCTATCTCTTTCGCAGTAGCTCTCTTTGGACACTCTGCAAAATTCTCCTTCAACCATTTTGCAGTCACTCGATTACCGCTCAGTTCACCTTTTGGTAGTTTCCCCAAAAGTCTTTGGCATACTTGAGAAGGGTCTTCATCTTTTTCTTTAACACCAACCACAGGTTTCCCATCTACAGCAAGGCCGAGAATCAAAGATACCTCATCGAGAGTGATTGTCATTTCGCCACATGGAAAGTGAAACGTGTTGGTTTCTCTTCGCCATCTCTCAACGAGTGCAGAGATAAGCGAATTGTTCAAACTGATTGATCCTATTAGCCTAAACCAACCAAAACCTGCTTTCTCCACCAATTCTATCTGCTCCTTTGTGAGCTTCCAGTGATGAAGCAATGATGTTCGTTCCTGACATCTTAGCACACCTCTCTCCTGCAAAGACAAACAACAAATTATCTCGAGTTGTTCGATTAAGACAGAAGACAATCCAGATGGAGATTGAAACTGCGATTAGTACTACCTGTCCGGTCAAAATAGCAGAAGACACGTGCTTATCTTGCTCGTAAAGGACGGGCATCGTCAGCAATATGTGGTTTTATCTGATTCATCAGTGATAATGGCACTCGAAATTAGGGTTTCTGTGTCAAACGCAATCAATTCGACACAATGATTCCATAAATGGGTTCCGTTTGGCTAAACATCAACAATAACTTTCCGGTTCCTAATCTAAAACTTTACGAGATTAATCAAAGTAAAGCGTACATTCAAATAGAAAGGGGAACAATTAGGGTTCATCAATCTTTTGCTTTGAAATTGGCACAAACCAGAACTACCAGTGGAAAGAAACATATGTAATCAACAAAACGAAAGCTTACGATTTAGAAACGAACAGACGAGGAAGGTTGTTTCGGAGAGATTTGAGACAGTGTGAGATTGCGTCGCAGAGAGTGCAGAATCCGGGTTGGGTAAAAAATAAATCTTCTTTTCTACAAATCGTCATTATTTTAATATTTTTTACACAGTAAAGTAAATAATCCTTAGATTTCATTTCTAATAGATTTTAAATGGATTTTTTTTTTTTTGAACAACTGATTCTCATAGGTGTTTATTATGAAAACTGAAAATTCACATTACAAGTTACAACCAATAAAATGGCACTTTAATAACTTTAAAATATTTTTTTTATGAAAAGGAAGAAATAATTGTTAAGAATAACAAAATTTACAGCCTCTTGTTTGACTTTTCCGTGAGTAACAGATTTTGACTTTTTATAACTTATTTGAAACGAAGCTCTGACCAAAAACAGAAACCAAATCGGTGCTGAAATCTGTCGATCATGATGTGTCTGAAAGAAATCTGCATCGTCTCCTCGAGATTCTGCTTTATTCCAGAACTTTCTTTTCGCTTTCTCTGATGCTTCAGCTCCAAGTTAAAACCTTTCTCTAACCTCATCTCCAGCAACCTTAACCACCAAGAACAGTTATACTCTCTCAGATCCTAACCTCACCATTTGCTTTTGCATATACTTTAGGTACTCTTGAAGTATTATCAATATTGGAAATGGCAGAAATAATACTTTATTGCACAAATATATTGTTACATTAACATACAAAGACTCTCTCATGTAAACTGATCCAAACCTACTTTGATAAGTTTTTTTTCTCACACACACCACAGAGATCAGATCATAGAAACCGGCGAGTAAATTCTATAGCCATACCACAATTTTGCAGGCAGACATTGGAAAACACTGATTCTTTTGCTCTGTAAGGTTTACACATCTCTATCTTCGATTGCTCTTAACTTGTTTGAAGCGTTTTGAGCATCTTCAGACTACGGAAGCTTCAACGAGAGGAAGCTGATACTCATCTGGTTTCAGTGCCAAAGCGAAATCAGGAAGTGTTGGTGCCGTCTCCATGATTCTGTTAATCAGAAAGTATTAACAGATTTAAAAAAACTGAGCTTTGTATGTAATTGGATTAGAAAGAAGGACAGATTAAACTCACTTTTCATAAGAGTATAGATCACGGTTTATCCTGACTTTACTCGAAGTATCTTTTGGGATTTTCTCTGTTAGATACTTCATTGTCCCAAAAAGCGGTGGTGTCCTGCAGGAAAAAAAAATTGAAATCTTCAAATCAACTTCTAATCTGTGACCAAATGAGCTCAGAATAAAACCGACTAAAAGAGAAAGAAATTACCTTGAAGTAGGTGAAGAGGCGTTGAATGCTTCGGATGCTTTCTTACTTTCTTTGAAACATTCATCTGCAGCTTGTAAGGCAGCAACTGCCATGCCATGTGATTTCTCTGTGTTTCCTTCATCAAGAATCAAACCGTGATAGTAGTAAGCCGCAGCCTGATCCAAAAAGATTCCCAGAATATGACAAGACAATTAGACAAATGGACCTTAATTGCCTATCACATTTAAGCTCATGTCTCCTTTAAAAGCCTCATTGTTCTTAACATAATGATGGGATCAATAAGCAAAATTCGAAGCTATGTGTCATATAGAGACAAAGATCTTTACGATGAAAGGCAGACCAAAATGCAGCCATAGCTAAGGACAATAACTGAAATGGATCAGACAGATCAAACAGTACCTTAGCTTCAACATACTTCCACTTAACAAATAGTCTATGCTTTTCTCCCCATCCATTTGCTAATGGAAGATTCATTAAATTATCTTGTGCCTGTTTCATTGCACACCGGCAAGGAATGGAAGCATTAACAAAAAAGATGTTTCCAACAAGTGAGAGTCACTCAATATATAAACGAGTCTCGATGACAAACAAATTGGATAAGAGTAAGGATTTTACCTGCTGCCAATATTTCACCATTTCACACGAAAGTCTTCGTTTTACTGCAAGAGTGGCCTTTGAGCTATCAATCGCCATGCCAAGTTGGATATCAACACCCTAAAATCAGCAACTTGAAAGATGTTAGATCCTAAAAGAGAGAAAGAAACCACATGAATCCATCAACATACTCAGAGCTACAGAATGATGCCATCGGATAACTTAACCACATCCATTAAAAAAGAGGTTTTACCTGGCCTAGTGCTTGCAAGCAAAGAGCTCGTAAAACTCCTTCCGCTAAGTCAACCGGTAAACTTCTCCTGCAGAAAAACAAAGCAATGATTGTGCCATTAGCCTTAATTCAGAATTATCAACAAGTAGAGTGAATGACATAAAAAAAATTTGTCATCTACAAACCTTTGCTCAGCAGAAAACTGAGGGAGAACATGTTTAACGGCACAGTCAAGATATCCAGCTGCCTTTAAGAAGATATCAATCGAAGCTCGTCTGTTTTCTATAATAAAAAGAGACAACAACTGTTAAGCTTGAGGGACCTTACCATCACATATTAATTAACAATTAGAAGAAAAACAATCAGAGACAAAACATCACAAAATGTATGAGAATTCTCCTCAAGCAACTGAAAATAGATGAGTCTCGAAGAAGCCTAACCTTCTGATACTTTCGGATGGTTGTGGCCATCATTAGAACCTCTAGGAAGAAGCAGTAAATTGGCTTGTGACATTTGTAGCATTGCCATTAGATGCAAAACAGACAAAACTTCATACCAAACGTTTGACATTGCTGTTTCCTGGTTAGAAGTAAATATGTAAGAGTCGGTATAGCATGAATTTACGATGAAACTTGAAGACAGATTGCCTTGATTGCTACTGCACCTCTTCCTCATCCTCCTGATTTACCCAATTAAATTGTACTTTGAACTGTAGATGGCTACCTGAACAACAAAACAAATACTGCAGGGTCAGAATAAATGAAACCAAGCAGATCTTCTTCTATAAAACACATAATAGTATATTACCATCTTTAGTTAATCCCAAGAGAACAGGTAGATAATCTACCAAAGCTTGATGGAGATCTGAGAGCGTTGAACCTGCTGCCAAGAAAATACTCCCATTAAGAGTTCTAAACAGTAGAAGCAGAGCAGAGATAGAAACACACAAAGATCTTCTCAGACATATATACCATGTTGTGTCTTTCTCCTAGTTCTCGTTATTGTAGGTCCTTCTTGATTAGCCATGACTACTATACGCGTTCGTAAAGCTGTCAAGCGTTCGACTAGATTCTTTGGTAACTGATCACCAAGTGCCTGCGAAAACTCCACGGGTCTCGGTATCCTTAAACCGGGTACATATACTGAAACCTCACCGATGCTTGTTGGCTTTCTTCTGTTCCCTCCAGAGTCTTTCGGCGTTGATGCAAAGCACCCCATTTTTAACAGAGCTTAAAAGAAATCTACAAACCCAAAAGACAAATCAACACTATAAAGTGCCAACTTTTTTAAAAGGTTTCACAAGGAATCTTGTGAGAAACAATCTGTGACGATGAAATGATCAAGCAAGAAGAAGAGAGGAAGAATGATTCCACATCAAAAATGCAATAAGAAGAAACTTGGTAAATTAATGTCCAACCGAAAACAGCTCAACTCCTTCCTCCTCCACTAGATTCATAAAGTTAAACCCAGTTCACGAGTTATCTGCCATTGCTATACCATCTTTGTAATTCAACGTGACTAGAAATCTACGCGAATCTTCACAATAATCTACTTTAAGACCAGGTTCCAAGCAGAAAGAAACAAGCAACTGACGCCGTTTGATGAACTGGCGAAAAATTACCAAAAACAAGTAAGAGGTTGATTTTCTCACCTTGACTTTTATCAGATTATTGGCTATAAGCTATCTAATGCAATTGATTTCTGCAAGAAAGGAGCAAAAAAAGAAGCATGTGAGTCACGGGGAAGCATGAAAAGCTCGTATTACATTTCTCCACAATGAAGGATTTTGAAAACAAAAGGAAAAAAATAATACCCATAAGAAAAACGACGATTTTTCCAAGGCTGCGAAGCAAACTTGACTTGAAAAGGGAAGATTTTTGAGTAAAGGGTCACCAAAAGAACAAATTAAATGAAAATGTAGAGAGGAATAATGGAAAGGGATGTTTTATCGGAGCCCAAAAAAAAAAAACTTCGTTTCGTGAAAAAAGGAAAAACCTTATGCAACATTTTCGCCGGAAGGGAAAAAAAAAACAGTAAACGACCGAATCGGACTGAGCCAGGATTTCTGATTTCTGAATTCGAATTAAACCACAAACTATAAAGCTCGAAACTCTAATTCAGGATTGAATCGTTCGAAAGCCGGCTATAAAGGAAAACGGATTTAATCGACAATGAATCTGAAAATTATTGAACAAGTAGTAGATTTTACCAAAGAAATGAAGAACCGCTCCTTTAAATTGCTGAATTGAAAGGAGAGAGACTATCACAGATAGTTTTCAGAATCGCATGAGAGTTTTTCCATATTGAAGTCGAAGAGAATGGTTCTTTAAAAGAATGATACAGAGAAGGAAGACGAAGTAGAAGAAGAGGACATATATTAGAAGAGATCAATTTCAACGCGAGGAGAAAATAATGCTCTCGCTAGTACCTCACTAGTCACAGTATAGCTAACTACCAACAACATCAACAAAAATTATATATCATCAATATTAAAAAGATTATCGTTACTTCAAAATATTATATCTACATTCATTCAAGAATTTACAAGAAATAATTCATATGTTTTTCTCTAAATTGCAATGAAAACAAATATTATCTCACATAAACCAATATATATATACTTTTATATATATAATCGAATAATTTTTAAGCTAAAACCAGACTTATTTTTAATCCAATTTTTTCTTCTTCTTTTTTGGGAGATATTTCTAGTAACCAACTGAAAATTTTACAATCACTAACTAATCTACATATGAATCATGAAACGACAAATCAATTCATTTCCTTGGCAGCTGCTTTTACCATGGTGTTTAATATGATAATGACTATGTTTAGACTGACATTACGGACAACTTACACCATATCTTTAAGCAAACTTATGATTAGAATTGCAAACCCTTTTGTCAAAAAAAAAAAACTTATGATTAGAATTCATGCATTTTACATATAAAGTTAAAATTAAAATGTAAATGATATTATCCTCTAGGTATATAATGCCTAGTGGATGAGACTAATGTTTAATGATATTAAATATTGGACGTGTTTTTTAGCAAAAAAAAAAAAAAAAAAAAAAAAAAAAAAAAT
>OVAY01000401.1:0-25896 GCA_900406395.1 Kernera saxatilis
TCCACTTCTATTTTTGAAACTGAAGTTGTCGCTTCTTCGGTTTTTGGGAGTGGATACAAGTCGGAGCTTGTTCCACTTTTATTTTTGAAACTGAAGCTGTCGCTTCTTTGGTTTTTGGGAGTGGGTACAAGTCGGAGCTTGTTCCACTTCTATTTTTGAAACTGAAGCTGTCGCTTCTTCGGTTTTTGGGAGTGGATACAAGTCGGAGCTTGTTCCACTTTTATTTTTGAAACTGAAGCTGTCGCTTCTTCGGTTTTTTGGATTGGGTACAATTCTCTCTTTTTTTCTTTTGAGCTTGTACCACTTCTATTTTTGAAACTGAAGCTATTGCTTCTTTCTTATTCGGAGTGGATACAAGTCGGAGCTTGTACCACTTCAATTTTTATGAAACTGAAGCTGTGCTTCTTCGGTTTTTTGGATTGGGTACAAGTCTCTCTTTTTTTCTTTTGAGCTTGTACCACTTCCATATATGAAGCTATTGCTTCTTTCTTATTCGGAGTGGATACAAGTCGGAGCTTGTACCATTTCGATTTTTATGAAACTGAAGCTGTGCTTCTTCGGTTTTTTGGATTGGGTACAAGTCTCTCTTTTTTTCTTTGGAGCTTGTACCACTTCCATTTTTATGAAACTGAAGCTGTGCTTCTTCAGTTTTTTGGATTGGGTACAAGTCTCTCTTTTTTTCTTTGAAGCTTGTACCACTTCCATATACGAAGCTATTGCTTCTTTCTTATTCGGAGTGAATACAAGTCGGAGCTTGTACCACTTCGATTTTTATGAAACTGAAGCTGTGCTTCTTCGCTTTTTTGGATTGGATACAAGTCTCTCTTTTTTCTTTGGAGCTTGTACCACTTCCATATATGAAGCTATTCTTTCTTTCTTATTCGGGCATGTCTTTGCTTTGTTTAGTAGTGGTCGTGGCCATCACGTTGAACCTCTCTTTTCGAGATTTATGCCAGACTTGTATGTGAAAAACTTTATTAAAGAAAATAGTCTGTAGACATCAATAAATCCGAAAACAAAAGACTAAAAATTATTGAAAGATTAAAGAGAGACCTCATGTTGTTGTTGAGCTTTGTGATTGCTATAGCTGCGGACCTTTTCCTTTCAATGTAGTTTGATAGCACAAACGTGAGTTCTCTTGATCTCCGCTGATCTCTTTCGCTCCCCATGGGGTAGGAAACTTGATGGTTTGATGGAGAGTTGATGGTACCGCTTGCATATCATGGATCCATGGCCGTCCCATGATTGCATTGTAAGCTGAAGCGCAGTCCATTACTAAGAACTTTGTTCGTCGGTTCATTCCTTCTGCGTATACAGGTAGAGTCACTTCGCCTATGGTCTGTTTTACTTCGCCGCTGAACCCTATCAGTGTCGTGCACTTTCGTGTCAGTCCAGATTCTTCTAAACCCAATGCTTTGTAAGCTCCCATGAAAAGGACATTCGTTGAACTTCCATCGTCAATTAGCACTCTTTTCATTTAGCAGTTAGCGATTGTCAACGATATGACGAGCGCATCATGATGGAGATTTGCGACCTCTCTATCTTCTTTATGTTTGAAGCTTATTGTGCAGCCTGACAGTTGTTTTGTTACAGCTTCAACATCGCCTTGCCGATTTCGTACGGATCTAGTGTTCTTCTTAGCTGCAGAGTGGGTTATTCCACTAATTTCTGAACCTCCCGAGATAACATTGATAACTCGGTCATGCCTTGGAGGTGAGGCAGAAGCTCTGTTATTACTCCTCCCATCGAAGTGATTTTTGGCTTTGTTAGACAGAAACTCTCTCAAGTGACCTTTCTTTAGTAACTCGTTCACTTCCATGCTTAGCGTGATGCAATCTTCTGTTCTATGACCATGATCGTTGTGAAATTCGCACCACTTCGAGGTGTCACGTTTCTCATAAGGTGTTCTCATTTTTTGAGGCCAACGTACAGCTCCATCTAATTGCTTTAATGCACCAATTAGCTCCGCATGAGAGATTGAAAGGTTACTTATGTCTGGCCACGTCGATGACTGGTGGTTTTCGCTTTCTATTCGGCTAAATGGTCGGTGAGTGCTTCTGTCGTTGATCCTATCGTCAGTATTTCCACTGCGAGGTCTTTGGTAAGGTTTGTCATCCCTTGGTGTTTTTTCACTCCTTACCACGCGTGAATCAGACTGTGGGGAGTGTCGATAAAGATACGCAGGATCTTCTTCCCACTTGATTTGTGCCCACGCTCTAGAAAGCACATCTTCCATTGTCCTGCACTGATATTTTGTTAGCTCTTTATACAAGTCATCATCTGGCAGTAGACCCCTTTTGAAGGCTGAGATTGTTGTGGATGTGACGCAGCTCGGTATAGATACTTTTTCTATGTTAAAGCGTCCGACATAACTGCGGAGTGTCTCTCATTTCTTTTGTATTACTTCATACAGATCATTTGCTGTTTTTTCAAGATTTCTGCTGCTTGCGAACTGCTCCACAAAGCGGTCTGTTAGCGATGCAAAGGAGTCTATCGAAGCGTTGGGTAGGTTCGTAAACCACTGCAGAGCTGCTCCGGTAAGAATTGAACCAAATCCTTTGCACATACTAGCTTCACGATATTGTCTTTCGATCGCAGTAGTGAACATCCTTTGCTTGTATTGTGCGATGTGATTATCTGGGTCAGTCGTCCCGTCATACATCTTCATTGATGGGAACATAAATTTCTTTGGCATCTCCACGAGTGCGACCGCGTCCGTGAAAGGAGTATCTGCATAACAATTTGGAGCACTCTTTATGATCGGAGGAGCGACTCCTGGAAGTCGCTTCATGAGAGCTTCTATTGCTTCAAACCGTTTTGAAAATATGGCTTCTATGTCCGCAGCTTCTTTAGATTGTATCGTCACAAGATCGGAAGGTTGAGTGACATGCACCGTACCTCCGTCTGTTTCTGGTGTGCCATGTTCACGTTGTAGTGTCGATCGAGCACCTGTAGTAATCGGAGTGTCGTCCAAAGGTTGCATTGAACGAATGTCAGTTCGAGGTCCCGTTCGACCGGTTGCATCTACGCTATTGGTCAAAGAAACGTTTTCCTCTCTCAGAGAAGCGTTCTCTGCTTCGAGTTGTGCTAGCCTCTCCTCGTTCTGCTTCAACTTGGCGGTGAGTGCCTCCAGTTGAACAGCGGGATCAAGAACGACGTCGGTGTCGTCTCTTCCGTTAGTCATGTCTCACGTAACTAAAATTGTCTAGCCCCTCTTTCTAGCGCCAAACTGTTTGGGCAAATTTTGGTACGGTTCGAATCGAGACAATGCTACGGAATGATAGGAGAGAATATCACTTTATTAATGAATATTCTTTGAATGACACCATTCGAATTACAATCAAGTGAAAGCTTCTAACGATATCTAATGATGGATTTTCAGAGGTTCGGACCTTGATCGTGGGGTCTGAAGCTCTGAGAAGATTGAATCGCTCGGAGTTGTCTCTGTAAAGTTCTCGGTTGCTTCTCTTTCGGAGCGGCGAGAGTAGGTTAGCTTAGGTTTTTAGCTGTATTGTTCTCATTTTTTGAGATTATCGTCCGTAATCTCTTAAGATTCAGACCTATCATTAAGTAGACTTTGGGTCGGTCGGACTTTACGCGGATTGGACCTTACGCGGATCGGACCTTACGCGGATCGAACCTTATGCGGGCCGAACCCGTGGCAGCTGTTGACTTAGTTTCCCTTGACTAAATTTAAATCTAAAAAATTAGGTAAACTAACATAAAAAAAATCTCAAAAATTTAAATTAACATATTACACGGAAAAGTTAATTAATATATTACGTGAGAAAATGTCTTCGGTTTTTAATATTATTAGTTCATATTAATAAGCAGCCAAAATAATAAACTTGAACTACTATAAAAAATATCTCAAAACTTAAATTAACATATTACACGAGAAACGTAAATCGACAAAAAAGAAAAAAAGAAAATCAACATTAGAAAAGATAAAGTAATCTTAAAAAGGTAAAGTAACATTAAAAAAATATATCAATCAGTTAAATTAACATATTATATAAAGAAAGTTTCTTAATTCTAAAGTATAAATCTCAAAAAATAAATTATATTATTTCATGTCATCGTTACTTAATACTATTAGTTCATGTTATTGTTTAACATAAATTTTCTACGATAATAATCGAGCAAAAAATTAACTAACAAAAAAAGTATATATCAAAAAGTTAAATTAATATATTACACGAGAAAATTTTCTTAATTCTAAAGTAAAAATCTCAAAAGTTAAAAAAAAATCATCGTAAAAGGGTTAACTAACAAAAAAAATATCTCAAAGATTCAAATTAACATATTACACGAAAAAATATTTCTTCATTTTAAAGTATAAATCTAAAATATTATAAAATAAAAAATCAATATAAAAAAAGTTAACTTACAAAAAATAATATATGTCTTAATTTCATATTAACTAACAAAAATACAAATTAAATTAATAATAACAATAAAAATAAATAAGGTGTTTGTTTTTTATGAACAATAAAAAGTATATTTTGGTTTCCGATTAGAAAAACGAAAAAAAAAAATCTTAATTAATAAGACACCGTTGTTTGGAGACAAATAAATGATGTCACTGTTCCCTATTAATTAAAAAAATAAATTAGTTGTAACGTAAAAATAAATAAATTATGTTTTGTTTTATATTAACAATAAAAACAAAAAATTTATGTTAATATTAGTTTATGGAAATTTGTTAAGTTTAAGGTGGTAAAAACTAAATTATGTTTTAGTGATCTCAATTATAAATAATTATATATAACTTATAATATATGATAACTTACAATGTATGTTAAATTTTTGAGAGATTAAAGTTTTTTTTTCTTAGAGAGGGGAACATACAGATCACCTCAGTGGTAATTTGAATATTTTGTGGATTAAAACTATTATGAATTATATACACATATATATTTATAAAATGTATATTATTATTATTACCAATATATAAAATTTAACAATAATGTTATTTGTTGATATTATATAAAGAAAAATCCGCGCGTAGCGCGGATCCAAAACCTAGTCTTTTTATATAAAGCTGAACGCGTACGACGTGACCGTGATACGTAGGCAAAATTTTAAATAACTAGATCGCGACATGTGTACAGTTAATTTAGATTTTGACATTTGTCAATACAATAAAATCGTAAAATTTAAAAAAATAAAAAATAAAAAATATAGTATTAACATAATTGGAAAAAAAAAAAATATAGTATCAATATAATTGGTATAATAAATAAGTAAAATTTAATAAACTAAAAAAGAAAATAATAGCAAAATAGTAGAAAAAGTCAAATAAAAAAAAAAAAATTATAAATCTAATTTGTTATTTATGTAAAATGTAAAACGAACAAATTTGTAAAAAAAAAGAAAAAGTAAAGTAATGGAAAAAGACAAAAATTAGTTTTGGAAAGTATTTTTCTAATATGCTCTATATATCGTTATAAATAAGATTAGAGTCTTCAAAATTTTATTGTATGCTTCCATCTTTTTATTTTTTATTTATTGATATCAAATAAAAAATGAGTTTGAGGATTAAAAAGTCCATCAAAGTTATTTAATTCTAAATCAATTAGATCAAAATCGTGTTTATCGTCGTATTAGCATGTGTTCTTCGCAAATGGATCAAGTTCAACCGGTTACCAGCAACGTGTATTTACTTATTTTCTTAATTATATATAAATACAACTATTAGTAAAATTCGTATATTATTCGGTCTTAATCAATTATATAAATATATTATAACGGGTACTTACTTAGTTTTTTTATAATTATATATAAATAAAAATATTAGTAAAAATCCGCATATCATATGATATGCGGATCCTAATCTAGTGTTTAATATTTCCTTAGGGTTTTATAAGTATCTTTGTAAAACATTTAAAATCTTATAAAAAGATTTAAATTATAATCATTTTTTAGAAACTTATAAAAGTATCCTTATAAAACCTTTTAAAATCTTATAAAATTAAATTATAAACATTTTACAAACTTTTATAAGTATCTTTGTAAAATTTTTTAAAAACTTATAAATTTAGATTATAAACATTTTAAGGTTTAGGATTTAGTATTCTCTTAGAGTTTAGGATTTACTATTCCCACAGGGTTTAGGGTTTAGTATTCCCTTAGGGTTTAAGATTTCATTTTGGGTTTAGTATTCATTTAGGGTTTAGAGTTTACTTAGGGTTTAGGGTTTAGTATTTCCGTAGGTTTTAGTATTTTCTTATAGTTTATAAGTGTATATGTAAAACTTTTTAAAACCTTATAAAAAGATTTAAATTATAAACATTTTTATAAACTTATATAAATATCTTTATAAAACCTTATAAATTATAAACATTTTATAAACTTTTATAAGTATTATTGTAAAAATTTATTAATTTTAAAAACGCGATTTTTCGGTTTTGGCAGGAAAACTCGATTTTACGGTTTTAGTGGAAAAACATGATTATGAAAATGCGATTTTTCGGTTTTGGCGGAAAAACGTGATAACGGTTTTTGCGGAAAACATAATTTTGCGGTTTTGCTAAAAAACGCAATTTTGCGGTTTTGGTGGACAAATACGAGTTTACGGTTTTGGTGGGAAAATAAGATTTTGCGGTTTTGGCGGGAAAACGTGATTTTTCGGTTTTGGCGGAAAAACGTGATTTTACGATTTTGGAGAAAAAACGCGATTTTACGGTTTTTTGCGGGAAAACGTGTTTTTAGTGGTTTTGGCGGAAAAATAGTTTTCTTTTTTGGCTGTAAAATATAGCGTTGGTGGGAAAATATTGTTTAAAATTTTAGATGAGATTTTGGATGTAGATTTTGAAATGGCAAAGAAAGGTAATTTAGTCATTTATGCAATATTGAGTGGCAAATCTGAAAATGGACTCCTTGATGTGGTATTTTTGAAAATGATCCATCTGTTTGTGGCATTTTTGAGATTCCCTCTTAAAAAAATAAGTAAATACCCGTTGTTGGTAACCGGTTGAACTTGATTTATTTGCGAAGAACGCATACTAATACGACGATAAACATTTTGATCTAATTGATTTAGAATTAAATAACTTTGATCGACTTTTTAATCATCAAACTCATTTTTTTTATTTGATATCAATAAATAAGAGAATAAACAGATGGAAACACACAATTGAATTTTGAAAACTCTAGATCTTATCTATAACTATATGTATAGAACATATTAGGATAATACTTTCCAGAACAAATTTTCCTTTTTTCATAACTTTACTTTACTTTTTTTTATATTTTTTTTTATAAATTTGGTCATTTTATATTTTATATAAATAACATATTAGATAGAGAATTTTCCTCTTCTTTTAGTTTTGACTTTTTTTCTAATACTTTGCTATTATTTCTTTTTTTATTTTATTATATTTTACTTATTTATTTTATAATTGATACTATATTATTTTACTTATTTCATTTCCCAATTATGTTAATGCTATACTTTTTATATTTTATATTTTTTTAATTTTTAATTTTTTTATTGTATTGATACGTGTCACAATCTAAATTAACAATTATACATATCGCGATCTGGTGAATTATTTCCTTCTTTATTTTATTATATTTTACTTATTTATTTTATAATTGATACTATATTATTTTACTTATTTCATTTCCCAATTATGTTAATGCTATACTTTTTATATTTTATATTTTTTTAATTTTTAATTTTTTTATTGTATTGATACGTGTCACAATCTAAATTAACAATGATACATATCGCGATCTGGTGAATTATAATTTTACCTACGTGTCACGTTCACGTTAAACGCGTTTAGTTTTATATAATAAAATATAAAATTACAATTTCGCACAGTGCAGCGCGTGTATTAACCTAGTATGTATAACACTGAAAACTATAAGAGACATAGAAACCAAAACGTTGCCGTTTAAAATATTATAAATGGGCCAAGCTAAATCAATCTCTTGGGCCCGTTAGGCTGAAAATCTAACCCGACGTTGGGTTTAAACTATAAACCCTAAGTTTAAAGCTACCGAAATGCCCCTTTAAACGCAGCGTTCTGAAAGATATTTCCAACTCGTCTTTTACACCCTCTTAAAACCCTAAGTGATTGTCAGTCTCCATCTTGTTCTTCTTCTGCTTCTTCTTCCTCCTCCCTCTCACGCAGCAGCTTTGATTAACTCAGGTAACTTAATCTCGCTCCTTCTCTCTCTCTCTCTTCACGGCCAATGCTCTTTCATTGTGGAGTTTTGAATACTTGTACAGAGTTTTATGGCTTATTGTAGTTTATCTCTCTCTTTTTTACTCCTGTATTTGCTTATGGAAAGTATGTATGTGAGCCAAGACGTCAACTTTTGGTCTCAAAACGTCAACTCTTGATATAATTAGTGATACTAATTAATTTGTGCAGTGACTCTGATGAGCAAACTTTACTGGGTAGCTTTCATCTGATTCAATGGTTCTCTTTAATTTGCCTCTTCAGGTACTGACTTGAGAGTTTTGTGAAGATGATCGTACTGTTCGAGACACCGGCGGGTTTTGCCCTCTTTAAAGTCCTAGATGAAGGAAAGCTATCTAACGTTGAGGTTAGTTATCTAGACATTGGGAATATTGTCTATTGTTTTGTTGTTTTAAAACTTATCGATTTAATAATTTTGCAGGATTTGGGTAAAGAGTTTTCGTCTCCAGACTCAGCACGAAAGGTTAATTTTTCTGTTTCTTTATGCAATAATACATGCCTAGTGTTTGGTTTCAGGAAATTTAAAAATAGATTAGTGTTGAGTTTCTCATCATTTTTGATGTACCAGATGGTTAAGCTAAAAGCTTTTGATAAGTTTGACAACACATCTGAAGCTCTCGAAGCAGTGGCTAAATTGCTGGAAGGAGCTCCAAGCAAAGGTCTGCGCAAGTTTTTGAAGGCGAATTGTGAAGGTGAAGACTTAGCTGTGGCTGATTCAAAGCTTGGAAATGTGATCAAGGAGAAGCTGGTTTGTATTTTGTTATGAGTTTCCTTAACTATGACAATTTTCCTCTCTGTTCTGTTTTGTTTTTCCTAATGAAAGATTTTAACTCATGCAGAAAATCAATTGTGTTCACAACAACGCTGTAATGGAACTTTTAAGAGGTGTTAGAAGTCAGTTTACAGAACTCATATCTGGTTTGGGTGACCAAGATTTGGCTCCTATGAGCTTGGGTTTGTCTCACAGCCTCGCGAGATATAAGCTGAAGTTCAGCTCTGACAAGGTATCTTTCATTTCAGTTCTAACATGTCATGGGATGTATATGATTTGTGTATGTATTTAAGCTAACTTATGGCAATTTATGGAACTTTTGTTTTCTGTACAGAACTAGCATTTGACATAACTTATTGTGTGTTTGTCTTTGCTTCTCTTGCATCTTGTAATGGTTTAGTTTCTGGTTAGGTGGATACGATGATAATCCAAGCTATCGGTTTGCTCGATGATCTTGACAAAGAACTGAACACTTACGCCATGAGGGTTAGAGAATGGTATGGATGGCATTTTCCCGAGCTTGCCAAGATCATACAAGACAATATCCTATATGCCAAATCTGTTAAGCTGATGGGAAACCGGATTAATGCTGCAAAGTTAGATTTCTCTGAGGTAACTTTCATATTGTGAACTGTGTTAAGAGACATCTGTTAACAAAACGCCCTGTCTAATGATCATATATACTCCTGTTTTTTGTTGGATTGCAGATATTAGCGGAGGAAGTTGAGGCGGAGTTGAAGGAAGCAGCTGTGATATCCATGGGAACAGAAGTCAGTGACCTGGACTTAATACACATCCGGGAACTCTGTGACCAGGTTCTTTCTCTTGCTGAGTACAGAGCCCAACTTTACGATTACCTGAAGAGCAGGATGAACACCATTGCTCCCAATCTGACTGCCTTAGTTGGGGAGCTAGTCGGTGCTCGTCTAATTTCTCATGGAGGTAGTTTATTGAACCTCTCCAAGCAACCTGGGAGCACAGTTCAGATTCTCGGAGCCGAAAAAGCTCTCTTTAGAGCACTAAAGACAAAGCATGCTACACCCAAGTATGGTTTGATTTACCACGCATCTGTGGTAGGCCAAGCAGCACCAAAGCACAAGGGTAAAATCTCGAGGTCATTAGCTGCTAAAGCTGCCCTTGCTATTAGGGTTGATGCTCTTGGTGATGGCCAAGATAACACTATGGGACTTGAAAACCGTGCTAAGGTAACACTTTTCAATAGCTTTCCTCTTGCTGGTCTGTCTCTGAACAGTCTTGGGTCATAATTTTTCCCTCTCACCTGATGATGTTTCTGGTACCTGTTTGTATCTCACAGCTTGAAGTGAGGTTGAGGAATCTTGAAGGCAAGGATTTAGGTCGTCTGTCTGGTTCAGCTAAAGGCAAGCCTAAGATTGAAGTCTATGACAAGGATAAAAAGATGGGATCTGGTGGTCTTATCACTCCTGCGAAGGTCAAAATTATTCTCTCATAGTTTGTTTCTTTATCTTTTGTTATGTGCACAGACTACGGTTGCAAATGAATATATCTATTTGATGGTATTTGTTATTGGGTTTATGAAGTAATTTTGAGTGTTGTTTGTTATATGCAGACCTACAACACTGCTGCTGATTCTCTTCTTGGGCCAACGGAGCCATCGAAGAAGAAAGATAAGAAGAAGAAGAAGAAGGTGGATGAAGAAGAAGAGGAACCCGAGAAGGAGGAGCCATCAAAGAAGAAGAAGAAGAAGGCTGAAGTCGAAGAGGTTGCAAAGGAGGAGAAGAAGTATAAGAAGAAGAGAAAGCACGAGGAAGAAGAAGCAACCGAAACACCAGCCAAGAAGAAAGATAAAAAAGAGAAGAAAAAGAAAATCAAGGATTGAGGAAGAGAATGATTTTGGGAAATCTCGTGAGTGTAAGATTAGTGTTTTTCTTGGCTAGAGTGTCAAGTTTTTTTTTTTTGGAAATTGCAGTGTATGTCAAAAAAATATCTATATTTACCAAACTAACAAAGAAATCAAGAGTATTATTCAATTTTCATTAATACAATTTCATCCCTTTCTCCTATTAGCTTCCATAGCAATCTCATGCTACTCAACTATTGAACTCTGACATACAAATTATACAAAAAAGATATTCATATATGTACTTCACTCGTATATATAATAATTTTTGAATTTTTAAAAAATAAAACATAAACAAAGTTGTACTAGGTGATTTGCCTTCGAGTAGACGAAGATATTTTTTTTTCTGAATGTAAGGACTAAATGCACATAATTAACATAAAACTAAGTCTTAAAATTATTAACATAAAAAAATCACTTTCCAAGACATAATAATTCCAATAAAAATATTTTTTTAAAAATTAGAAACCAACAAAATATCAAATTTTAGTAACTATAGATAAACTAATTTTCATCAATACGATTGGAATAATTTTAAATTGTTCAGATTTTTAGTGATTAATCTAGTTCCAAATACTATAAAAATAAAATATTTTAAAAATAATTGATTTTTTCATTAGAATTAAGCAGACACAAACATGCAATTATAACACAAATGAATGAAAAGTTTGTAACAGAATGCTATATTTTTAAAAGTTAGGTTCATATAAGCATCAATACAATAAATTTCATAATTGTTCCGATATTTGTGATTGATCATACCAAATTGTAACACATTATCCGAAACTCCTAATTTGAAATATAAAAATATATCTAGTGAGAATAGAACCGTCAGAATAAAGTAGAAAAGATTCCAATTATTGGAAACAGATAAAAAACAATATTTGAAAACTGTCTATATTAGGTCTACCTAATGCATGCGCAAAAATTACTATTTCTCATGTGAGTAAGATGAATCGACCTCCTCATTATCCGAGACGATCAAATATTATTTATAAAGCTGCATATCACTCATTTCTCTATAACATGTATTGAACACTCTGTATTATTTTCAGGCAAAACAAATGTTGAAAATGCTACTACCTGATAAATTTTTTGAGATTAATCCATCGAGAAGAGACTGGTCCGTTCTCATTAAAATAATAAGGAGGTGGGAAGAATCGAATAGAATTTGCATAGTATTGGTGGATGAAATGGTTAGCTACAAATGCACACATCTATCCAAATTTATATGCTTGGTTGTTTATGGATTAAAAATCATTGATTTCATATTCTCTATGTTTCAAGAAAATCTAATTCGAACAAACTCATTGTAGGATCATAAAATCGATGCATCTATTCATCGATTCTACAACAACAGTCATGCTCGTGAATTTGTAGACTACGATTGGAAATTCATCACGCAATTCCTAGTGAAACATGTGACGAATGTTATCCGATCAACTGATCATAGCTACCAAATCGAGTTCGTTAATAATACTCTTTACCAAAGACAATTATCATCGAGTACAAGCCTCTATCTATCCCCAACCAAATTCACCGACATTCTTAACGGTAATTTAAATCCAAACTTCTTGATTGGTAAGATAATTCTACATTTATATCTAGTTTTAAAACTATAATCTCGAGCTTTTTATATATTTAAACCGATTACTCATTTCCATCAGATGTAATAGGGATAGTTGTAAGCGCCAGCAACATACAATTAATTGATCCAACAATGGAAAGAGAAGACTATGCGAGCATAAATTTTACAATGAGAAACGAAAAGTAAGTAGATTATCGATTTTGTTTTTGTTCAAATTTATAAACTATTGTTTTGTTTTCGTTTGAATCTACAAATTATTGATTTTTTTAATAACAACAAGGAAGTTATTGAGTGCACCGCTCTGGGAGAATTTGCTGAAAATTTCAATCGTGAATGGAATCAAGCTAATACACCAGTGGTCATATGTGTCCTAAGGTGGTGTGCGATTACAACTACAGAAGGTGATAATTCTTTAAACATATATACGTATTAAAATATAATAAAATACTATAACAAAGTTCTAATTTTCCTATTATAGGCACCATTAGAGTCAAAACTCATGACAGACGTTGTCAAATACTGATTAACGCAGATATTCATGAAATCCATCAATTTAGAGAGACGTGAGTAATATCAGTCTACTTTTGATTCTACTGTCCTTACTCAAAATAACTTATGTTTTAAACACACATATTCTCGAAATATAGGATATACAAGAACGAATACGACTCGGATGAGCTTGCAGAAGCTGAGCAGTACATACATGACAGGTCGGAATTCACAAAGGACAATGAATCAATTGGTCATTGGAGTGGCTAGAGCATCGGTGCAAACATATGACATTCGAACCAAGTCATTTTGAATGTTTTGTTTAGTTTATATTTCGTGTTTTTTTTTTTTTAATTCCGTGAAACATTAAATGTATATCTATTTTAATTGAGACAATTCATTTGTGCCTCGCCGACTGATATTTGTTATCGTGAAATTGCTCTATTGATAAAACTCGAACAAAAATCTAAAATATTTTACACAACACAGATTCAAGATATAAAAAACAAACAAATTTTGGAATGTAAATTTAACTATCAAAATATCGTATCGCTTTAAAATCTAGTCATTATTATAAACATACACAAACGAATTTGTTAGATAGCACATTCAAAATTTTGATTCATTACAATTTTGACATATACGGGACATCGAAATGACTATTGGTCAATATTAGATAGCAATGCGTGTGGTCAATGTTCTCATCATGGTTAAAATTTGACATATATGGGCCATTTATTGGTTTAACAACTATATTTATTTAATATCAAAAATCAAATTAAGGTGTAGTGTCTAGCGTCTTATAACGTTAATTAGATTATGCTGAATATGTTTAAGGACTTGTAAGAATGACTTATCTGTTTCATTTCGGTTTCGAATTTAGTAATCAATTCATACAACCAAAAAATTGAAAATATTTTCATGAAACCGACAAAAATTCTGAAAAGCTGGACTCGTTTTTCGTCTACCAATGCATGTCAAAGTAACATTTATTTTTTTTGACCAAGAATAAACGTATTTAATATAATGAGAATACTCCTTTTTACATAAAGCACCTAAATCTGCAAACACTAGCTCTATCTCTCCAATCTATGTACATTTTTTTTGAACTCCGATCCAAACAAACGATCAAAATGTATACCGCAGACGAACTCTGCAAGATCAACACGTCGAGAAGTGACTGGGCTATTATTGTCAAAGTTATAAGAAAGTGGACCGAAGGAAAGATAATCCGAATGATTCTGGTCGATGAGAAGGTATAAAGAAAATATCTATTTCTAAAGATACTAATATAATTTATTCTTAGTCTCGCTTTGCGGACTTTTAACTATTTCGTATAATTTTATACCAATCTGTTTGGAATCTTAAATCTTGTTGTTTTGTCCCCATAAATTGAATAGTTTAGTTTATTGTTTTAGTACCTCAAGACGAATTGATTAGTCTTATGTATAGAAAGATGGTTCGTGTAGATTTATCTTTGGAAAATCGATTTTGAATTTTTTGTATTCTGTACTTGAAAAGTAAAATTTTATTATTTATTGTTTAATAGATGAAGTTGAATCTTTAGATTTGTATTAGAGCATTCGAATATTTTGGTTATCTATATAAATGTGTTTCATATCATGCATATCACATTTTTTTAGTCTTTAAAAGTTTTTTAAGTAATACTACCGCTTATACTTTATTTATGAATTTTATTCATTTGTTCGATAATAGCTGATTACATGATAGATACATATCTAATTATTTTTTCAATAAATTTTTTTAAATTTGGTATTCCATTACATGGCTGTAGAATTGAAGCATCAATCCATAGGCTTAACACAATTCCATATGGTAACGACTTCAACGAATACGATTGAAAATACATTAAAAACTTTCAAGTGAAGCTTGCAGACAGTTTCTATCGATCAACAGAACATCATTATGATACCGAACTCAACTCCATGACCGTATATCAAGCACCGCGTTCGTATAACTCGTCCATTTATCTAATGACACCAAAACTCCCTGACATTCTAAATGGAAGATGGGCGATGAATTCATTGGTTGGTAAGTTTGTTTTAATCAGTATATGGATTTTAATAATAACGTTAATTAGAGCGTCATCTAACCTCATTATTAATATCGTTTGCACTTGGATGATAGATTTAATGGGGATAGTTGTTACTGTTAGCAACATTGATTATATCGATCAATCAAAGAAAATAGGAGAGTACGCAGTCCTACAATTTGCACTACGAACCGAAAAGTGAGTAGAAACTTATAGTTTGTTTTTATATTTAAAAACATGATGTTTATTAACCATACTATTTATGTATAGCAAACAAGTCGTTGAGTGCATTGTTTATGGAGAACTCGCTGAACAATTCATCCAAGAATGGGATCGAGTAAACAACACAGGAGTCGTCTGTCTTTTAAGATGGTAGGCTATTTCTAATGAAACAGGTAATATTTAAGAGACATCGTTTTTATTCAATACATATCTACCATTAAAGTAATGATCGGATAAATACCTAATATGTATTATTTATAGGTACTTCTAACACTATCAAGTTCAATTCTAATGGAAGACGTAGCCAAATTTTGTTCGATGCCGACGTAGTCGAAGTGGATGAATTTAGAGTGATGTGAGTAATTATATTTTTATATTTTCAACGTTTCCTATACTAGAATTTACTGGCTGTATAAAACTAACAAATTTATGAAATATAGGATGCATAGCAAAGAAGCCGATGAAAATGCTCTCTACAGAGACAATGCTGAGGAATTCAACGAAGAAGTATCCACAGGTCACTGGAGTGGTTAGTGTTTAAACACAATCATTCATATCTTTAAACATAATATATAATTCCCATTTCCGAGACAATTTTTAATTAACGTCCTTGTATTTCCTTAAGATACTCATTTCGTCCTTGTCCGCTAATAACCCTATAGACCAACTTTTAATTAATTTTTTAAGTGTCCTACATATTCGTGTGTTACTGGCTAGATCTATAACAATAACATGGGCTAAAACATATAACATTCGAACCAAGTCACTTTGAATGTTTTGTTTTAGTTTATATTTTGTGTGATTTTTTTTTAATTCGGTGAAAACATTATATGAGTATTTATTTTCATTGAGAGAATTCATCTGTGCGCTGCCGAATGATATTTGTGATCGTGAAATTGATCTATTGATCAAGCTCATATTGGTTGGCGGCTTATTTTAGTTACCTCGATAAGAACACTATCACGTATGATTTTTCATTGAAAATGTGCTCATTATTGAAATAATACAACATTAGTTGGGATCTACATCTACATATCTGGCACAACTAAGTTCGTAAATATTATTGAGTCTGAATCATATTTTCTTAAATCTAGCTCGACTGAAACACCCAAAACTTCTATCCAAATTATTCGAGCTTCAGGTTTACCCAACGAAAGTAATATTTACGAACTAAAGGTCGAAGTAAATTCGATAAGGTGTCCAAGGACTTGAATAAAGTTTCTACCAAAACTTTCAATACAAATGGTCTCAGGTTCAATATTCATCAACAAACCCAAGATTTTAAGACTAATGGTCGAGGTGAAAATATAAAAAATCGAGCCGATATTTAAAAATTCGATAAATGTCCAAAAGCTTAAATGAAGATTCTACCAAAAAATTTCAATCGAAATGGTCTCAGATTCTGAATTCCTCGACAAACCCAATAGTTTAAGACTAAAGGTCTAGACGAAAGTAAAAAAATCCGAGCCGATTTGAAAAAATTCAATAAGGTGTCCAAATGCATAAACGAAGGCTCTAGCAATAGTTCAATCCAAATGGTATGAGTTTAAAAATTCATCAACAAACCCAATATTTTAAGACTAACGGGCGAGTCAAAATTTAAAAAATTCGAACCGATTTGAAAAAGTTCGATAAGGTGTCAAAAGACACAAACGAAGGATCCACCAAAAACTTCAATACAAATGTTCTGAGGTTCAAAATTAATCAACAATCCCAATATTTTAATAATATCGCTCAAGACGAAAGTTAAAAAAATCGAGCCGATTTGAAAATTTTCGTAACATGTCCAAAGGCTTAAATGTAGGACCTACCTAAAATTTCAATCCAAATGGTCTAATGTTAAAAATTCATCAACATACCCGAGTTTTTAAGACTATGGATCGAGGCGAAAGTAGAAAAATTCGAGTCGTTTTGGATAAAATTCAATAAGGTGTCCAAAGGCTTAAATGAAAGCCTAACCAACAACTTTGCTCCAAACGATCGGAGATCCATAATTGTAAATTAAAGATGTTAAGGCTAAAGGTCGGGGAAAATTTTTAATACTAAGACGGTTTGAAACAATCCGATGAGGAACACACATACTTAAATGAATACTTGACCAACAACTACGTGAAAGATGTCCCAAACTTCAATATTTCTGATTAAAACCGAGATTTTAGTAAACGGTTGAGGCTGAATTTCAAAAAATCGGATTTGATAAAACAAAATGCAATGAGATAACTTTATTAATTTTAAAAATCTCGACAGAATTAGAATAAACGTAATTTTTAAAAAAAATCCAAACATAAATAGATGTCTAAAATTATAGAACAAACCCCCCCAAACACAATTATGAAACGGCAAATGTAATAAATATTTTGAAACACTTCTGAATAAACAACAATGGTTGTCTTCCTCTGCGGTTTTCCATCCTTATCAGTGACTAATATCTTCAAACCATTTCTGGATGTTACTCTCGAGACGGCAACATACAACTGTCCATGAAAAAATACCGGTCTTGGTAGAAATACCCCAACCTTCTCTAGCGTTTGACCCTGGCTTTTATTTATTGTCATCGCAAAAGCAACAGATACTAGAAATTATTTACGTCTCATCCGGAAAGGGAATCGGGTTTCTGGAGGAGTCACGAATATCCTAGGAATCAATACTTTCTCTCCAACATTATCATATGTGATAAGGCTAGCTTCGATGACATGATCCGCCATTTGTGTCACAAGCAACCTTGTTCCATTACACAAACCACTTTTAGGATCAATATTCCTAAGAAATATGATAGGAATACCAATTTTCAATTTCAAAGCATGATTCGGTAAACCAAAAACTTTGATACTATTCAAAAATTCATGGGAATACACCATATCATCTTTTTGCTAGTATCCGATGTCTCAATACTTTCAGAACTGAGATATATTCGCTCATCACCTAAAAAAAAAATAAAAAAAACTTGATTAACATATTTTATAATAAAACTATAATAACAATCCACTCATACACTGTAATAGATAAGCGAACATTAGTAGGAAAACATGTATTATAACAATTGTTGATATTTTAAGGAATACGAAATATAACATGTTATTTGTGATAGCATATATTCATTTATCATATCAACATCCACGTTCGTAGGACTCAAGATAGCTCTATCTTGAAAGAACCTAGGATTTTGTTCCGTTGCGTACGATTTTCCGTAAATCTATGTGATTATTGCCTCCAAAAGATTGGAATAATCATGTATTAGCAAATCTTCGGGGATATCAATCTTAACATCGCCATGATGCTCAACACCAAGTGTGCCATCTCCAATAGCCAAAATCCATTTTGCGAAATTAGCACGCTCCTCGTTAATAAGCGAACAAAGACCGCTGTGAAGCCTCATATTCTTTGTAAGCTGTAGAACTTTATAACTTTTCCAAAGATAAGACGAATTGATAGCAGACAAAACAATTTCAACTCTACCACCGTTAGGGATCAACCACTTTACCTCCAAAAGGTCGATCACATTTAAGTATATCATGCATGCTTCTATCCAACGTCTCAAAACAATGCTTGCTCATCATTGGAGCCTCGTCCCAGATAATCAATTTAGTTTCTTTGATCAATTCTGCAGAATTTGACCCCGCGGTTATCGAGCATGTTGTAAACTCGTTCACTACAATAGGAATACCAAACCTTGAATGTGCTATCATGTCTCCTTGTAATAATAATGCATCAATACCGCTCGATGCAACATTAAGTACGATTAGACGTTGAGAACGAAGAGTAGCACCAAGAATACTCCATAAGTAATTTTTCCCTTATCCTCCGAAACCAAAAACAAAAAATACTACACCCATGCCTCTTTCCACTGCGTCTAATATCTCCTGATAGATATCCCTCTGTTCAGTAGTTACTGTTCCTAACAACCGTGAATATTCAGACAATAGAAAAGCTCTATCGTAATTAAGCTCATCTGTAAACAATGGATTCTTATCAACGTTAACGGATCTCGCATCAGGTTTAGACATAGTGTTGAAGTCTTCGAAAGAGCTACCGTTGATACGCAACAGTTTATGGATGTCGACCAAGGCAAGATTTTTTATTTGAGCTTCTGATAATATTAGACCTACACAAAATAATTAAATAAATGGAACGTAAGCTTCATCATATAAGTAGTACAGTAATGAGTAGAGAAAGCGAGAATTCTCCATGTAGCCTCACATGCAGATATATACCTAAATATATCAACAATAACAAACAGTTTTAAACTACCAAATCATATTTTTAATCTTTAAGCGTACAAATGAGTCTAATATTTCAATTGAAAACATACCAGCAACTGAAATATTTCTTGATCTCATCATCGGCATCACCATCACCATCTGTTTGAACCGATGCATTAACATAATCCAGCCCTTTAGTAATATACTTAAAAAGATATTTGATTGAACGCGTCTGATTACACCATTCAACGTTAATATATGCACGATATCTAATAGACAAATTCTTGTTATAAGGAACAACGTATCTGTTATCACAATTAAACCCTCTCTTTGTGATGAATCATCCATCGTCATGTCGTCTGTAGATAGGAAACTCACCATCATCAATCTTCGTAAAAGTACTGAATGGCTTAGGAAAAAAATTACTACAATGCCCATCCTGCATACAGACATTATCTCTGTTGACCTCTCCACACGGACCATGAATCATCAAATCGCCAACAACTTCAGATAGATCCCGTTCAAGATCCGTATCAGGAATCTCAGCGCATATATGCTTATCAGTATCATCACCGGTAGGCATCTTTGAATCTGGATGCAAAAAGACAACCATATGTGCATGCAGCAATCCTCTTTTCTGAAACTCGATAGTGTACATAACTACAAAGATAGACAAATGAAAAATATACAATTAAATGCATTAGAAATAACCACGATGAAATTTCTAGAAGATTACAAATACTCATAATAATCATTAGACCTAACGTAGTCGACATACCTGCGTTAATGTTTCCAAATATTTTATTGACCGCTATATCATGGATGAGCCTATCGAGTTTAATCTTAAAAACCCTGCAGCAAATGTCTGGTCTATCTTCGATCTTAAGATTATGCTTTTTGAGATACCTCGTGATCTCCGGCCAATTAGGATTACACGTAATGGTAATAAAAAATCAGGAAAACCATAATACTTGCAAGTTGCCATCGCATCCAAATAATGTTGAATCATGTATCGTTTACCGCCGAGAAAAGAAGGAATGGAAATCCTCTTCTCGTGATCTGCAAGATTAACCTCGCCTCGGTTAGCGGACTCAACAATCTTATCATAGTTTTCATAACGAAGATTTTTCTGATTTAGCTAGATATAGCGCAATCTATTCGATTCGATCATTGTGTATGAATCTACCAAAAACTGCTGATACAACCATCCATACATAACAATAGTTGAGGCCTCACCAACCCTCTCTTGGTTGCGAAAGGCAAAGAATTCTCGCATAGTTATATTCTTTCTCTTTCGTCCAGTGGTATCAATGAAACCGATATTAATGCCCAATCTAAAACCATCTTCCCCATACGGAAACAATAGCGTATATTGTAACGCTAAATAAGCTGGATGCAATTCACTTAGCCGATGTAGTTTTCCGGTTATACTCTCAATGATAATATCACGTGGGTCCATGTCCATATGAAAATCACCAAGTATAAGAGCTGCAACATCATCTTCGGTAGAAAGATTATGAACGTGTCCATCGGATGTCCGGCCACCAGATAACTTAAGAATTTGGAGCACCGTGATTCACAATAAATCTTTGACGTGCAGTCCGGAATGCTCGAACGTGGGATTGTATCTATCGAGCATATTTTGTAGAACTGTAATAACATCATCACGTAATTTCTCGGATGATCCAGTTTTCCTGTTCAAAGCATGGAATTATTTGATTTTTTTTTTGTTGGCATCCAATTAAAATATTTGTAAACATAATTTATTAACTATAATAATACCCGTAAACGGCCTTCCGATTTGATATCTCGTTAATAGTATCGTGAATATAGAGTTGTAAAAATGCGGGATCTTCACCAGGACTCGGTAACATATCACCTATGAGATGATAATTTTCTCCAGATATTTGGAATAGATAAACTCCTTTGCCATTGTTTATAGCGTGATTAACCTTGCCTCCCAACGACATGAATGAGAATATGATGTTATATGCTTTTATATACTCACAGAAATGATTTGACACATTATCTAAACGATTATAAAGCAGTCTTTGCAAGGCATCAGGAGGCGCAGTGATATAAAGTAAAAGCGCAGTGATATAAGGTAACTTGATTTTTCCTCGGTGACAACACATGGTAAATACTGGCTTGCCTTTTTCACTCTCTTGTTTATCCGCTCTCCATACCACTTGTATACGTTGCAATGTTCACAATTATATGTAGGATCACCATCATCAATATATACCAATGCTTTATTATCTGCGATGATAGGCATCGGATTAGAAATCAATCCCCGACGATTTTGACTTCTTTGTTCACATGTAGGTACTTCCCCTTCATCAGACCCAGAATCAGTGGCCACAAAACAGGCAAAATCTTTTGCCACAGGCAATAAATCTACAGATTAAGATTTTTTTTTAGAAATAGTATAAACAATTAAATAATCAATAAATAATAAAAAAATTACTAATTGTATAACACTGATCTATAGATGTTGTATTTATCCCTGCTCGTTTTGCTCTTAGAATGTTCATCCTCTTTCTTTTTGCTTCTCTGTAAGATGCCCTTTCCATATTTGGTATATCTTTGTATTGATTATTAACCGATAGATACCGAGGTTTCCTTCTAACGGGCACTGTAACGAAAATATTTTATTAATTAATACCTTGAATAACACGATAAGCCAACCAAATTGTCTCATAGATACATACATTTGTGAGGTCTAGAAGATGAGCTAGCTAAAGAGCCAATCATAGTTTGGAATTTCCGCTTCATATTCTACCAAAAAAGAAGAGAAAACATAATCACTCGACTGATTTTATCACCATGGATAAATATGATTACTATCATTAAACAATAAAATTCATAACAAACAACGTATAAATTTTTTTATCAGCAATTTAAACTATGAATACATTTCAGAGCAGAAGCGACTTATAAATTCGATATACTAAACATCGAGAGTTTAGAGAACATATGTATAATAAGTTTTTAATTGGATAAGGTTTCCAAATCCCTTGTAACCTAACAATATATAATCGGCATTATCAATAATAAACATAAATATTAAAAATGCATCCCAATGTCAAATTGCCTTTATATTATATTAGTGACATATACAAAATGTCAATATGAACAAAATCTAAGAAGTATAATTTCTAATTGTGTTAATCAATACTATCGGCATAACGGTTGAATTTTTTTTTACCTAAATTCCCATAAAGAACTCTCCAGAACTGCATAACGCATATATCACAATTGATACATACAGTCTCAAGTATCCCAGAAAAGTCAATGGCGGCTTCACCGCATGCCTTGCATCGAACTTCACGATTGCTCAAAAGCAAAAACATATAATTAACAATAAACAAATAATACTAAACTAACGAAATAAAAAATTCAATGAAAAATAAAACTTTAGCGAACATACTTGATGTCTTTCAGGAAGAAACACAAGCGATTCGCACTATCACCAAACACTTCCTCGTAATACCCACCATCAATTTCTTGAAGATCACCAACAAATGAGACCCGGCCAATTAAATCTATATTGACAAAAACCGATATAATTGCTCTGATACACTATAATTACGCTATTAACAAAATGAGTGTAACGATTCTTACACATTGAGAAGGTTTGGTCAATAGGCTCCCTTAGTAGACAATTAAATGGGCAAAAATCGGCAAAGATTTCACCCGGAAACACATAAGGAAATGCAGATATTTTGGTATCAACAGTAAATATGAGATGACACTCGTTGATGGTGTATATAAATGGACCAATGGTACGAAGAACCTCAAATTTTTCGATAATTCTCCAAAAAACCCTCAGGAAGTTCCAAATCAAATCGATTAATGAGATCTCCGATTACAGTGGCTTGTATCTTAGAACCCTTAAATAAGATAACCCACACAAATCACACACACAAGAACACATACTAAGACTACTAATAAAACTAACCGAACAATATGGAAACAAATAGTGTAAAAATCTTACATTAAAATCGGCTAGTATCAGATGCATCAGAGATCCGACCGGCGAAAAAGGAACCATCCACTTTCTTAGTATCTTAACATGGATTTGCACACCAGTGAACCCGAGTCAAAATCCAGACACAAGAAAAGAATTACTCATGCTGAAAGAGTCGATTAAAGGGATAACGGAGAGAAATAGATTCGAGGTTTTAAAAAACCGAAAGAGGGCAAACAAAGAAACATAGAGATCTCATCTATTACCTTTTTTAGCAAAAAATATTAAATATTTAAATGTCAAACACCACCGATTGGGTTTGGAGACGGTTTAGTTGACTATTTATTATGTATTTCCTATTCATTTGATACAGTCACAAAATCTGTCAAAACAAATTAAACGCATACGCATGGTTCACAAACAATATTTTTACATATAATTAAGCTACTAAGATTGGATTAGGTAAATACTTTTCCATCCAAAAGATGGAGAGTAAGGTTTTTTTGCGTCAAGGGGATGAACTTTTCGAAAATATCTTCCTTTTAGCACCCTGGCAACCAAAGAATTCGGGACTTGAAACAACCGCCAATATTGCTTGGCCAGCAAAGCTGTATTAAAATCCTCTAAAGACCGAAAACCCACACCACCTTCGTGCTTGGGTTTACACATTTTTTCCCATGCCACCCAATGGAGACCGCGGCTACCTCCATTGGAACTCCACCAGAATTTTGCGATAGCGCTGGTTAACTTTGCAGTTAACGACTGGGGTAATTTGAAGCATGACATAACATACGTAGGAAGGGCTATAGCCACTGATTTGATCAGGGTCTCTTTGCCTCCCTTGGAGAGGAACTTTGCCGACCAACCGTTTATCCGGTCATTCAATCTTTCTTGGACGTAATTAAAAATTTTACATTTGGAGCCTCCTAAACTTTCCGGAATTCCCAAGTACGAACCCATTCCTCCTTCTGTAGTAATACGTAAGAGACTTTTCAGAGTCACCTTAGTTTGTTCCAGTAAACTATTCCCAAACATTACCGACGATTTTGTAAAATTAATCTCTTGCCCGGATGCTTTCCCATATTTATCTAAGATATCCAAAATCACTTGACATTGTCCTACTTCTGCCTTACAGAAAAATAGACTATCATCTGCAAATAGCAGGTGTGATATGGCAGGACTTCCCCGTGCTATCTTAATACCAGTAATCCATTGGTCCAATTATGCTCTCCGTAGCTGAGCAATTAACACTTCTGTGCATAGGATAAACAAGTATGGAACATAGGGTCTCCTTGGCGAAGTCCCCTCTTCGAAAATACCTGGCCTCGAGGTTGTCCATTTATTAACACCTGATAAGATACTGACCTCACACTCCACATCACCCAGGAAATCCATAATGGACTGAACCCTAATCGATCAAACACCGCTTCCAAAAAACGCCATTCAATCCTATCGTAAGCTTTGCTCATATCTGTCTTTATTGCCATGAAATCCGATCTGCAAGCTGAATTCGTCCGTAAGCCATGAAACATTTCCTGAGCTATCAAAATATTATCTGTGATAAGACGGCCAGAGACAAAGGCCGACTGTGTTTCTGAAATTAGCCTCGGTAGGATCTTTTTAGGCCTCAAACAAAGAATCTTCGAAATAATCTTGTAACTTACATTACAAAGACTTATCGGTCTGAATTCTGACATTCTTTTAGGTTTCTCCGTTTTAGGGATCAGACAAATATTAGTCGCATTAATCCTCTCGTCAAATTTTCCTGACTTGAAAAAGTCATTAACCATGGCCACCATATCAACTTTTATTGAGTGCCAAAATCGTTGATAGAACAGGGCCGTCATTCCATCTGGCCCCGGGGCCTTTTCCGGATGCATTGCTAATAATGCCTTCCTGACCTCTGCTTCTGAAATTTCTTTAGTTAAATTATTATTCATCGCATCTGTGATGACAGGATCGAGATCTTGGAGAGCCTCTGCAATATCTCCTGTATTCGTTTCCGAGAATAAGTCCTGAAAGTATTTTGTGGCAATACTCTCCATACCCTTTGCTGATTCCTCCCAATAATCATTTTGTCCCAACAGCCCTGAAATTCGATTCTTCGCCCGTCTCTGCTTCGTAGAAGCATGAAAAAATTTTGTATTATTATCACCCTCTTTTAACCATAGATTCCTACGTTTCTGTTTCCAGTAAACCTCTTCTTCTCTATAAGCTTCTTTTAGCTTTTTTGAGATAACATTGATTTCCTCATGAGGTATGTCATCATCGTTTTTTGCCTCCTCCAATGCCAATTTCAAGGCAGAGATTTTTGCTAAACCTGTGGGGACGTTATCCTTTCTCCACCGGGAAATGGAATTCCGACAACTTTTAATTTTATCCGTAAAATTCAACGGTCTAAAGTTCCTCGTCCTGTTCCAACCATGGTCAATTGCCTCTGTCAAGCCCTCCTTTCCTATCCATCTCTTATCAAACCGAAATTGTCTCCTAAAGATGGTAGTATCTGAA
>OVAY01000401.1:25944-59053 GCA_900406395.1 Kernera saxatilis
CATTTCCAGATATTCCACCTTAGAATGGGGATACATAGTATGCCAATCTTCATTGCCCAAAGCACGGTCCAACCGACATCGGATTGTCTTTTTGTTCCTGTTACCTCTCCATGAAAGTTGTTCACCAGAACAGTTAAATTCTAGCATTCCACAGTGTCTAATCATAGTATTAAAGGGAATAAAGGAGGCCGCCGACCTCATATTACCTCCTTTTTTTTCGTTATTACCGGTTAATTCATTAAAATCACCCACCATTAACCATTGATCGAATCTAGTAGTACTAATTCGAGTTAGTCTTTCCCATACCAATTTCCTATTTTTTACCACAAGATCACCATAAACAAAAGATATAAAAACCTTCCTTGAACAAACAGAGGCACTAGTATCTATGACTCTATTATTTGAAGAAATAATCTCAAGATCTAATACATCGTTGTAAAAGAGTGCCAATCCACCACTAGACCCACGAGGATCAACCGTAAACAATTTATTATAGCCAAAATGAAGCTGAAATTTTTGAAGATACAAATTTTTTTGCTTAGTTTCCGACAAAAATAAAATATCTGGTTTGAGCTTCTTCCATAAATCCTTTAGATAATCTACCGTCAGATCACTCCCTAGCCCCTGACAGTTCCAGCTTAGAATCTTCACGGTTGAACCGGTGGTTTCAGGGGATCCACCATCCATTTCTTAAGAGGGCCTTTTGCACTCCCATCAATAATCCCTCCTTTGATCCTGACCTTATCCGCACCTGTGAATTTCATCCCGTTAGGCTTAGTTACCATATTTTTCCTAGGTGAAGCCATGAGCATTACATTCCTTTTTCTAGAATTAACACCATTGCTTATTCCAAAATTTAGTTTTAGTTTTGAACTTAATGTAGTTTTAGTTTTCTCTCAATTTAATGATATTCAAAATTTGATTACTGCTTTCGACTTTGTATTCCACCAATTTAGGCCACATGATTATAATCGAGTAGTAGATAGATTGGCTCATCAATCCTACGAATTTGGTTTGTATGTTCCTAGGATAAGTAGCAGTGTACTGTAAATTGATTTGTATCTAAGCATCTTCATCCAAGGATCAACATGTGTACCAAACTGATTTGTATCTAAGTATCTCATCCAAGGATCAAACGTAGTTTCTTTTTATTATTTGTTTACATAATCTGTTTTTAATGGAAAAAAGGAAAATAGTAAAAAAGGAAAACCTAAATTGAAAATATGGGCCGACGTTCATTTAAGCCCAACATAGAGTAATTAAATGAGACCAGCTGTCTATTTCATAACGGTCACTAAATCTCTTCTTTAACCGCTGTCTATATAAGTAGTAGCGATGTCCACTTTTTCTCGAAAATTCTCACAATTCCAGTTTTCTTTTCTTTCGCTCTCGTTCTTCGAGCGATTTCTTTGGAGCGATACCAAATTTATCCGAAGGCCATGATCGTTGCAAGGTTTTTTTTTTTTTTAATTCCTTCCTTTGAGTTATTTAGAGTTTTTGTCGGTTTTGTTTATTGCAAATCCAAATTTTTCTTTTAAATCTGTGTTTCTTGGAGGGTTTTTAGATTGTATTTTTCTTAGATTTCGAACCTCCCTTTCCCAGATTCAGAATTCCAATTTGATTTTTTTTTTATCAAGATAGAACCCAAAAACTCGCTTCTTTCGTTGTGTTATTACATCTTAGGGTTTTTAATTTCAAAGTTTTGTTTTGTTTTTAGGATTTTACCGTTTATTGTTTCAAATTAGGGTTGCTGTTTTTTGTTTGTGTGTAAATCCAAAGCCCGTATGTGTTTTCTTCGTTTTGAAGGGCTTTATTTTTCTTTCGAAACCTTCCTTTTCGAAATCAGAGTTTCGATTAAAGTTTTTATTTCGCACATCCAAAATCCCTCTTTTGTCATTACAAATTAGGGTTCTATTTGTTTCGAATCAAAAGCCCGCTTTTGTATCTGTGATTACTTGGGTCATAGGGTTTCTTGTTTCACGTTTGTGTTTCTTTAGATTCGGGCTCTTGTTTGGTTTCTGATCATGTTTTTTAAGACTTGTTTCCTTTTTTTCTGGATTAGAAACCCACATCACTTGTTTTTCTTACAAGATTCTTTTTGTTCTTTTGGTTTTAATTTGTTTAAAGTTTTCGGTTTTCTTCAAACCAAAAAGAAAGGGACGACACATTATTTGATTGTTGTCTGTCCGTTTCTAACTTGGGAAAATTGCCCCGATGTTGCCAAAGTAACGCAAGCCAAATATGCTCGAAACGGATATATGCCTTCTTTAAGTAAGGCTTGTCCACATTATGACCCAATATTGGAATCTCTATCATTTCGCTGGGCTGGGACAGCGTTGATATAAACTTCAATATTCTGCATAGATGTCCCGAGATTGAGAAATTCAAATTATCTGCTTAAACTATATACCTCGCTGAGCTGGGACAGCATGGTGTTATATTCAATAGTCTGCATGTTGATGGGAGTGAAAAATATCTTTTAATAAGGCTTGTTTCGAAATTGGAAACACTCAATTGTCCGTTAAGATAAATATTCAAATGTTCTGCATATATGGAGGAAAAGTTATCCTCTTAATAAGGCTTGTCTAACGATGTTCGAGATTGAGATACTCAATTGTCTGCTTATACCCTTTGTGGTAATATTCAATATTCTGCATATTGATGGAGAGTAAATGTTCTTTAATAAAGCTTGTCTAATGATGTCCGAATGAGAAATTCAATTATCTGCTTAAAGTCAAATCTTTTGTGGGTTGAAACAACATGATATGCAATATTCTGCATATTTGATAAGGCTTATCTAATTATGTCTCGTTGGAAAATTCAATAATCTGCTTGGGACATAATGATAATATTCATTATTCTGCATATTGATGGAGGAAATAGGTCTTTTAATAAGGCTTCTCTAGACTCTTATTATGTCCATGTGGGAAATTCAATAGTCTGCTTAAAGTCCAGGTTGCTACTAAATGATAATATTCAATATTCTGCATATTGATGGAGAAAGGCTTCTCTAATAATGTCCATTTCGGTTGAGAAATTCGATTGGGAAATACAATTATCTGCTCAAAATTGTATAATGCTGGGCCAAGAAAGCATGATATACAATATTCAATCATCTGCACTGATGAGAGACTAGTCTTTTGTTAAAGCTATTTAAATGATGTCTTTGATATTGGGAAATTCAAGTTTCTGCATAAACCATAGATCTTGTCGGGCTAAGATCGGGCTGGTACAATATGAAAAAACAATTCAATCCTCTGCACATTAATGGGTATAAATATGCCTTTAAATGGTATCTCAAGATTTGAAAATTCAAGTGTCTGCTTAGACTATAGTTCTTGTTGGGCTGAAAGGGACAACTTGCTTAATTTAAATATTCAGTGATGTCCTAAGAATTCTGAAATTTCAAGCTTCTGCATAAACTGATCTTGTTTGTCAACATGATGAACATTCAGTGATGTCTCAAGGATTTTGAAATTCAAGTTTCTGCATAAGACTATTATCTTGTTGGACTGGGACAACATGATAAACTATTCAATCTTCTGCATCTCTCTTTAACAAGGTTTATCTTATGATATTTCGAGATTGGGAAACTCAATCCAGTTCAGTTTTCTGCTTAAACTTCTTCTTGCTGGAATGGACAGCATAAAATAGTTTTTGATTGCCTTAAATAAGGCTTGATGGGTTGGGTACAATATTCAATGTTCTGCATAGTGATGAGAAAAAATCAATCTGTCTCTAATGAGGCTTGTCGAACAATGTCCCAAAAATGAGAAATTTAATCCTCTGCTTTATATCTTGATGTGCTGGGACATCATGATCAATATTCAATTTTCTGCATATTGATGGAGAATAAGTATGCCTTTGATAAGACTTGTCGAATTGTCCCACGAATGAGAAATGAAATTCTCTGGATCTGGCTATAATAATAAGACTCGTAAAATGATGTTCCAAGATTGAGGAAAATTCAATATTCTGCGTAAACTATTCAAGCTTCTGCATAAACTATTCAAGCTTCTGCACTAACTCTATAGCTTGTTGAGCTATAACGTGAGATTATTCAATCTTCTGCTTAAAGATCATCTTTTGAAAAAGGGCGCTTGTCGAATTATGTCCTAAGAAATTGTATCTCTTGATACATATTCAACTTCTGCATAAAGATCAGCTTGTCTTGCTGTGTCTAGACAAATATAAATAGAATATTTGACCTATGCAAAATACAAGAATATGACGTCTTGGCGAGGAGGTATGTATTTCATCTCCAACTAGATTCTCTTATGTTACACCAAACTAGCAGTGTTCGATTTTGACATTGGTCTAGCAGCAATGGTAAGTTCGTTTTTCTTTTGTTTATGTACATGTCTTAAGTTGTTAGGTCACTGAAGAATAAATCAATCTCTACTTACCTCATTGTGTTCTAACCACATCTTTTGGTGACTCATTCTTAACAGGGAAATCGAAGCATTGCAGAAAATCCAATTTGCAGATTATAATTTTCCCACATATGATCAAGTAAATGTCCCTTCCCTTCCCTCTTTTAAACCAAGTTATGATCTTCACAAGAGTTTTCCTTAATGGAATTTTTGATTCCTTGACTGACTGAATCTTTTGATCAGGTAAAGTCTTGTATAACTATGACTTATCAGGTAAAGCCTTGCTTTTCAGCTTCAGAAGACCAAGAGCCGGAGTGTGTACAATGATCTGTCTCAGGTTTGACTTCTCTCACTCTCTCTCGCCCTCCTTTTCAATATTATAGTGTTATTGGTTGTGTTTGAATTGTTGTAGTACATAGTATGTCTAGGAAAATTCTGGTCTTAGTGATGATTTTTGGTGTAGCTGAAGGAGTAGGTATGTATTTGAGTCCTATATTATGAGATTTCTTCTCTCTGCCCTCATTTCAGCAAAAGATTTTCTCCAGAAAAGAAAGCTTTGGTTTCTCAGGTACTCTCTCTGTTTCTATTGTTTCTCGATTTTCAATAGTATTAGTTGTTGGTTGTGTTTGATTTTGGTATGAGTTTGTCTAAGGTTAGAGTCAGAGACCAGAGGGGCAGTTACCGCTTGCAGTCCCTTGAAGCTTTCTTCACCCATGTCTTTGGTACCTAAAATTTTACAAAATCTAAAATTTGAAATTTTGATGATCTTTTTTTTGTGGTTGTTTGATTTTATTTGTAGAAAACATGAGGAATCTCTTATGTATTTGGGGAAGATGCTGAACTTTGGTGGATATATGTGAAATCCGGCCTCTTTGCAAGAGCAAGAAGGTATGTATTCGAATCTTGAATCCTATTTCTGCATGCAAGTTTTATTCACGTCATTTAAGGTTTATATCAAATTACTTGCAGTATCTAAAGGTTATTATCTCCCCAAGTCCACGTGAATCTACTGACTTTGTTCATCCATTATTTGTGGTCTAAAAGCTCATCGTCTTTTTTCAAACCAAAGGTATTTTTTTCTGTTAAAATTTCGAGCCTTTTGATCTTTTTAAGCAAACCTTAAGCGAGGAATAAAAATAAAACCTAAACATTAACGCATATAACACGAAGGTGAACATATACATAAACGCATACATACATACCCATTGCGCTCATAAACAAAAAACGTAAACACGAACGTCAATACACACACAAATGCAAAGGTTCGCATATACAATCTAAGACAAAGGCAAACGTATAATACAAAGTCGAATGCAAATATAATACTAATGTAGACATTAAACACAAATGCTATTATTAGGTGCAAACAACAATTTAAGTACGAACGCAAACACAAATACATTTTTCATAAACAACATTATTGTAAAGCATTCCATATTCCAACAGATAAAACAAAATTGACATTTGGAAAAATATCAATTTATTGACGAAGAGTCGTTTACATTTGTCAAAAGAAAAAAGAAGAATCATCTACACAAATTTATTGATAGTTTTTTTAGGTTTTAGTTTTGAGAGTTTAGAGTTTAGTAATATTTTTTGTAGTATTTTTGAAAATCAAAACTAATGGTAATATTTAAAAAAATAAAAATAATAATAATAATGATGTTATTTTGAAAAAAAAAATTTAAAAATGTGGTATTTTTAAAAAATATTCTTTATATATATACGGTTAATTATCACGACTAATTTATAAATAATATCTCACCAACGAAATACGACATATAATTCAACTAATATAACTACATATCTATATTCACAACATATAATTGAAGTAAAAGAAAAGAGAACCATTTTGCTTCTTCATTTTTTTTTTAACATCTTTTGCTTTCCTTTCTTTTTTGGTCATAACATGTAGTTCCACTATAAACCAAAAATCATATTGCTTTTTTTTTTTTTGGCTAACACAACAATATAAATAAGCACACAAGGCTAAACATTTTTCAGTCACAACACAAACACAAAGAAGATCAAGATCATGAAACTCTCTGCAATAACAATGGTGTTTACTCTGCTTCTTCTTGCATCTGGTCTTGCCCAAGCTAGGACCGAGCCTTTTGAAACCGGCTCTAAACCGATCCAGTTCCCACCCGAGCCAATTCCTCCTCCACCAAACCAGGATGCAAAGAAATCAGTAGAACAGTTCCGAATCCCATTTATATGTCCTCCGGGTCACCCCGGTTGCATCTTTGTTCCTCCTACTCCACCACACCAGGATGCGAAGAAATCAGTAGACCACTTCTCAAAACTCCACTAATGGTTACTTTAAACTCGTATGTATATTTTTCTAGTATTAAACGCTCATAAAAATAAATGTAATACATGACAATATAAAACATGTTCTGTATCCTTGCGCGTTTTTTAATCACAAATCTATTATAATAGTTGTGTGTTTATGATCTTAAACTAAATCGTTCAGATTTTACTTTGAAGATGAAGTGGAAACACATACAATACACAAAGAAAGATAACTCTTTAGATTTCTTTAGATTTCTTTAGATTTTCAATGTTTAATTAATGGTTAAATCCAAAATGTAACGTGGATACTGACCTTGTAGTTACATTAATATTGCATTGTCATTTTGTTCTCACGAACAGAACGGAGATATCATTGTCTACAAATATCCTAAAGCTCACAATAAAATCGACCCAAACCAACTCGAATCTTAACCGAATGAACCGAACTAAAATTGAATCGAAATCTTCATATAAAAGAGTGAAAAACATTGATACAAACCACAACACATGTTATTTGTTTCACAAGTTATCTGTAATCTCGTCAAGCACACGTCCATATTATTAAGTTAGATCTACCAAGTCGTCGCAATCTTTCTAATCATTCAACGTTGTATTGTAAAATAATGTCACAAATTTAGTGCACGTTCAATATAACCTCAATAACTCGTCCCTCCCGTACCCTTCTTTCTCCTATATTTTTAGGGGCAAAATGGCCCATTACCTTATAAAATGTTCGAACTTCCTTTCTCATCCACCTAAACATGAAAAGGTTTTCGATTAATTATTATTTTTTAAAACAATAAACAATATTAGAGGCCAATTTGTTGTCTTCTTACGTGTCATCAAAAGATAGTACACAGTCATCTACTATATAGAATAATTAACAACAGATTTTATCAAGGTGATTCCTTCTTCGATAGATTTATATTTTTCTTAATTTTTAGATTTTTTTCTGTATGATATAATATTGAATGCTAGATAATAGTGGTGGTGAAATATACAATTGTATGATCTTGGTAATTATCAATCCTTAGAATTAATTATAAATTATATCTCAGCAATAAAATCAATACACATATACTCAACTAATAAAACTATTTTGCTATATTCGTTACGTATAATTGTAGTAGATAAATATAATATTGCTTTTTTTGGGGTCACAACACAAGTTACAACAATATAAATAAGCAAACTAGGCTAAACATTTTTCAATCACAACACAAAAGATGATCAAGATCATGAAGCTCGCTGCAGTAATAATGATGTTTACTCTGCTTCTTCTCGCATCTGGTCTTGCCCAAGCTAGGGCCGAGCCTTTTCAAACCGGTTCTAAACCGATCCAATTTCCACCCGAACCATTTTCTCCTTCACCAAACCAGGATGCGAAAATATCAGTAGAGCAATTCCCAATCCCACCTATTTGTCCTCCGGGTTTCCCCGGATGCAAACCATAAACTCAGATGTCTTTCTCATATTAATCGCTTAATACATGGTAAAAATTAAACATGTTTTGTGTTTTGTATTATTGTGCGTTTTATCATAAATCTAAAATAATAATTTTGCGTTCTCTTAGATTTTAATTTAATGGTCAAAATTCAAATCCACATGTCACGTGATTATTCACCTAGTTACAAACTTACAATAATATGCCAATTGTCAATTTGTTCTTACGAACAAATCGGAAGCATCATTGTCTACAGACATCCTAAAGCTCACACTAAAATCGACCTGAACCAATTCGAATCTAATCGAAATCTTTATATGTACCGCTCGATGTATTTTCTGAAACCAAACCGAATAAAATTTTGGTTTCAATTCGCTACAAGGATCGAGATTTTGAATTCCATCTCAAAACCGATCAGAAAGAGATTCAAACAAATAAGACTCTAATTAGTTCTCGGAAACATATTCAAACAACATAGAAGACTTCGACAATAATTGATTTTGACATAGCATGTAAGATTTATTACCTATACAAAGCAATTAGCATGTAAACTTTGAACGTCTATATTGTCAAATTCTGCCGACACATTGTAAGAACACTTAATTGATATTTTTGCTAATTCCTATATTTGTTTTCTATGTGATCGAATCGAATATCTAACCAATAAAATCAATACACATTGTACATTCAACTAATATAGTTCTTTTCTTTTGTGGTCAACAGTCAACTAATACAACTTTATTGATATACATATCCTCTTTATTGTAATTCCAGTAAAAAAAAATTACATATCATATATTGCTTTCTTTTTCAGGTCACAACTCAACAATATAAATAAGCAAACTAGGCTTAGCATTTTCAATCACAAGTCACAACAATACAAAGATGAACAAGATCATGAAGCTCTTTACAATAACAATGGTGGTTACTCTACTTCTCCTTGCATCTGGTCTTGCCCAGGCTAGGACAGAGCCTTTTCAAACCGACTCTAAACCGATCGATAAACTTCCGGTTTACCCAACCGAGCCAATTCCGCCTCCTCCACCAAACCAGGATGCGAAGATATCAGTAGAACAGTTTCCAATTCCACCTATTTGTCTTCCGGGTACTCCCGGATGCCCACCGAAAGAAACTCAGAAGATTTTTTAATATAATACATGAAAACATAAAAACATGTTTTGTATTATTGTGCTTTTTTTTTTTTCTCATAAATCTATAATATTAAATTGTGTTCTCTTTGATTTTTAGTTTTAAATGTTCAGATTTTACGTTGACCATGAAGCGGAACATCGTTGTCTAATATCGTAAGGCTGACATTATAATCAACCTGAACTAACTCAAATCTTGAACGAATTATCCAAACTGAAATTGTATTGAAATATTTCGTATATAATGTTCGCCGCATTTCTCTGAAACCAAACCGAAAAAAATCAGTTTCAATTCGCTACAAGAGTCCGAAAAATCGAAAATTTCCATCCCGAATCGACCCGAAAAACACCAAGCCGAACTTCTTCCTACACACAACTTATGCAAACACAATCTGAACATATTCATGTCATAAAATTTTTATTAAAAAAAAAAAACCTTCTAATGATACCTCATGAGTCCATGCTCAAGATTCTCTCAGCAAGCAATAAATCATCAGGTGTTGTAACCTACAAAAGAAAATACAATTTTACAAATCAAAAGTTTCAATTTTTTTCATTCTATTACCGCGGGAAAAAAGCTAAATTAGTTTTTTTTTATTACCTTGATGTTTGTATAAGATCCTTGAGTGACGTAAACCGGATGCTTGAGGTATTCAACAATCGAAACATCATCTGTTACCTCTAAACCTTCTCTGTTTCACATATATACACAGACAATAATCAGTCTTCTTTGATTTTAATCAAGGTCTCATCATTTTCAGGTTCACAAACCTTTTCACGAGCTCGAAACCTCTCTTCAACAGCTCGGGTTTGATCACCTAAGGAGATATCATACATTGAAAACGTTTGAAACAAAAGAAAAAATCAATCAAAACATTTGTCTCAAACGAATCCTGAAAATTATATTAAAACCTGTGGTGTCTGCATTTCCCATAGGGTTTTTCTGTCGAGAGTTTTCACCACGAGCGAATCAGAATTGACCTGTATATCGCAGTGGAACAAGTCTATTACCGAAAACAAGAAGATGACGACTAACTTTACATTTTTGTCAAATAAATTGAAGAGTTTGTACCTCTTTGATTGTAGCTTTTGCTGGAACACCAAGTACGGCTGCTCCAACCACCCAACCATCTTTAAGAACCTTAAAGAAACAAAACCGTGCAAAGTATTATTAATGGTCTTAGAGGAACTTGTTTCTTGTTCCCTAATCTTTTGCTACGACGCTTAAAATAGCCGGAACCTATGAAGTACACCTTCTCGACATCTTCAGTGTCCACCAACGGTCTGGCAGAGTCATGGATGCAAACAAGCTCAGAGTTCACATCGATTTCCTGTAAAAAGTAAACTATAAGCTTAATATGGAACTAGAACGATGGATACATTTGAGAATAATTTCTTCTGCCTCGGGAAAAAGAGGTACAAACCTGAAGTCCACTGTGAACAGAATCTTGTCTTTCTTTACCAGGAAGAGCGAATTTAAGATCAACATCAATTGATTCTTCATATTCTATAAGACCACAAAACATGCTCAGTGAAATCTTTCAGAGATCTTTCAACCAGCACCATAACTAGTAAGAGAGAGAGACAGAGACTAAACCTTCAAAAATATCTCGGAAAAATGGATCACAAACAACTACAATTTCCTTCACTTCAGGCATACGTGAAAACGTGAAAAAGCTGCAAACAATAAGGCATAAAAAATCAACAAATGCAAAGCAAAAGTAGATCTCATTACAAGATATATAATCGTTCTTATGCTTTTAGATGGTACACTACTAATCGAAAAACAACCAAAATTATACTTCCTCAAAAATTAAGAGTGCCAGCAACACAGATTCAAACACATCGAAGAATTTACAAAAGAACTGAATTTAAGTAAAGTTTTAATACCTATACATAGCAATTGGCTGACCCAGGAGTGGTATATACTGTTTTGGCATGCTCATCTATTCACATTAACAGATAATCAACAAAAAATGGTGGCAAATGAGATTCCATAGAAAATCCAACAACGCAAGAATGAAGAAACTCGACAGAACAAACAATTAAACTTCAGCACAAAGTTTGAAACTTTGAGATACATTAATCTCTTAAACTTACTTTCATTCTCTTCCCTTGACCTCCAGCTAAGAGAATCACTGAGACACTTTTCTCCTTCACAACGGTATTGCTCTAAAGAACAAAAAGGAAAGAAACCAAATTAAACGAGAGAAAAAAAGCTTCAAAATTTGTCAAGAATAAGACTGAGTGATTCCAAATTGGAACTTACATTATCAAATTCAGCTGACGAAGAACACTTGATTGGGAATAATTGAGCATCTCTTTTGTAGCTTCTACTAACCCTTTTTGAAAAATCCAGTTTTTGAACTGAAGCGATATTTGAAACAATCAAAATATGCTCCCGAAAGAGAGATTTATTGGTCTGGAATAGGTAAAAAAACAAAAAAAAAAGAGCGCGAGAGATTGCCTGGAGAACGATAACTGAAGCCCAGAGAGACTGAGGTCGATTTCACTGCAATTTTTGGACACGAGGAAGAAGAAGAAAACGGAAATGTCGGAGATTTAACGAAGCCAAGATTCGCTTGAAGCATCGCCATGTTCTCTTCTTATCTCGCCGGAGAGATATTTCCGTTCATCGGCGAAATATATATAGGGCCAACTCATACATTAAGCCCAATAGGTCCATTAGCATATGATTGATGCTAATGGGCTATAAATAAGGCTCATTAATCAATACAACAAACACAGCTAGCTCATCATAGCTAAAAAAATCTCGCCTAATCTCGACAAGAGAAAAACGTGAGCCATCGTCTCATTTCTCCCCATAGGTGAAAAAGAAATCCACTATATCCCAAACTAATTTTCATATCCTTTCCTTTTTAATAAAATATGTGAAGACGAAATGTCTTCTCCCCAATTATTAAAAATAAAAAATAAAATTGAAAAAAAAAATTCCAAAAAGAACAAAAAAACCCGATGTCGTCCTAGCTCGTTCTCGTTCCCTCCGCCGTCGCCGGCGTTTCTTCGCCTCCCTCCAGCTGCATCGAGTTTCAAAATCCAGGTCTGTTCTTCCTCACCCAAGCTTCCTAAAAGTAGTTGATTTTTGCTCCAAATTTAGTTTTGATTTGCATATTAAGGAATTGAATTGGATTTGATTATGTACAATGCACATTGGTGTTTTACCATGGTTTCTGGGTCGATTAGAACTTTAAATTGGTTACAAATGGATTTCAGTGGTTGAATCGGAGTGAATTATAGATTAGAACATGAAACCATCCAGTTTGAGTTCTTACGATAGGAGAACTGGGTAAAACTAGTATTATTGAAAATTATAGTATAACTAGTTAAATTGGTATTACTAATAGATATAGTATAACTAGTAAAATTAGTATTACTGATAGAGTTTTTTGTATTGTTTTGACAGGATACAATGAGCAACAACGTCAGCATACATTTTAAATGCCAAGGCCGCATGTATAGTTTAATGTTGAAGACATCAATGGAGGAAATAACCTTGTCGATTGTAGAAGTTAGGATATACAAAAAGCTTGTGTTAGATGAAAGTGAGGTTAAATTGTAATTGAGTTACATTTCACTGCTAGTGGGATGTGAGGAACAGTTTACTATTTCTGATGATAAGGATCTATGTGTTTATCTAACGTCAATTGATAAAGAGAACTGTAGATGTATTTTGTTTGTGGAGCTCATCACTATATCGGAACTGTCCGAGCAACTGTCGAAAACGGGCAAAAGTTTTGTTTGAAATAACATATATATGGTAAAACTGGTATTACTAAAGAAATAACGTATATATGATCAAACTGGTATTACCGATTGAAGTTGATAATCGAAAAAAAACTAAATTTGATTTTTTTTTTACAAAACCTAAACCAAAATTACTCAACAAACTTATTGACGATGTAAACATCAGAAATAAATGTTACAACGTGTATTAAGTAGGAATTTACGAAATTATATCATATTGGGTTGTTATGAAAAAATTTACACAATATATTCCTTATACTTTTAAGGTCACTTTGTAAATAATAACCAACTTATGATGAAAAAGTTACAAAAATCTAACTTTACAACATATTAATGCATAAAATATTCAGAATTATATGTTAATCAACTAAAATCAACTGTAAAACTATAAAAACAAATTTGAAAGATAGGTAAAACTAATTAAAATTAAAAACACCAAAGTAGAACTATTTGGAACTTTCGTAAAACTATTATATTATGTATAACTATGTGTGAATTTGGCGGCGCACATGTAAGTAAAAGACGGCTCACGTGGAGAATAAAACTGAAATTTTCGCCAAAATTTTTGGCGCCGAGCCCAAAATTTGAAATTTTTGGTTTTGGCGCCTTGAACAAAATTCTATATTTTCGTCCAAATTTTTTGGGTTTCCCTCCATTTTTGGTTTGATAAGAATTGATCGGTTGTTCTTGAGTTTTTTTCTAATGCTTTACCTAGTATTACCAGTAGTACAAAATCAAATACAAAAAAAAACATAGTTTTACCTAGTAATACCAGTAGTACGAATTCAAATACAAAACATACAGCATAATTTCACCTATCAATACCTATATTACGAATTGAAATACAAAATCGACAACATAGTTGTACCTAATAATACCAGTAGTACAAATCCAAACAACCACCATAAGACAAAGATATAGTCTTCACACCATATTTTTCTTTGACCTTGTCATTGGTCTACTCGGGTAATTGTGTACTTCAGTCCGTTTAACACCATTTTCTTTATTCATAAAACTTTTGATGGAAAAACTCCAAACATCATTGTCTTCTTCTTAGGAATGAGCAACATGCTCGTTTAGTAGATTTGGGGAAGTAACATCATCCTTGTTTGGTGGGTCTGGGGAAGCAGCAGCATACTCGTCTTATAGGTCTGCAGGCGCCTGCAATCGAATACAGTTATACTCTAGTATGTTTCCTTTTTTTTCGATGCATGCCATTCGAAGAAGGAGCATCCACATGCCCATAAGCTTATGGTTTTTGTTCTTTGGCGTGTGGAAAATGTGTTTGAATTGCGGGATGCTCCTCAAACAATTTCCTCTCAATCCTAGTGAGCGTATTTGACTAATTTTACTGACTAGTTCTACCTAGTTATACCAGTAGTACATATAAAATTCAACTAATTTTATCTAGTTCTACTAGTATTACAAAATCACACTAGTTTTACCTATTTATACCAGTATTACTTAAAACCCAGAAATTCAAATACGAACACAAATTCGAAATTCATAAATTATACCTCCATGAGTCAATGGGATCGCTCACGGTTCGGCTGCTGCTTCCCGAGTGGGTACTTCCCTCGTCACCATTCCGAACCGGAGATTGCTCACTCTCTCCTACTTCTTCTTCTACCTCTTCATTCGTTAGGACTTCCTCAACAAGTGTGACCGGATCCGAACTCTTTTCTCCATCTTGAGTATATTCTACCTCTTCATTTCGAACAATTTGTTGCCTCTTCCTTCTCCACCTTATCTTAGGCATCTTCGGAGTGCACACGGTTTTTGATCGAACATAAACATAGAGTAGTTATCCCTAGTTTCACGAAGAAAGTTGAATGAAAAAAGAGTTAGAAAACATGTTTGATTCGATTTCGATAAATTAAAGATTGTTATAGAAATGAGGTTTAATTTTTGGGTTAGATCCGATTGGATTTGCGTTGGGCAGATAAAATCCAGATACAAAGTGTAATATTTTTGTTTTAGTTAGGGTAATATAGTAATAGATCTAGTTTTCGAATTAAAAATAATTGAAAACAAAAATTCTTTTATAACTTGTCTTTCTCAGATTTTGTTTTAAGATTTAGGGACTTTGAGACGAAAACTCGAAAAACGTAGAAGATCGACGAAGACCGGAGAAAATGGCGAAACCGTTGGGTACTACCGGAGAATTTTTCCGGCGAAGGGATGAGTGGAGGAAGCACCCGATGCTTTCGAATCAAATGAGACACGCACTTCCGGGTCTCGGAATCGGTGTTGCCGCCTTCTGCGTTTACCTCGTTGGTGAGCAGATCTATAGCAAACTCATGGTTCCTTCTCAATCATCGCACCAGAAACAACCCGCTCCGTCTCACTGAGGCGATAAGGTAATTTTCCGATCTTCTCGAATTTTCTGATTTCAGCGGAAATTTCGGAGGTTTTCTAGGTTTTTTATCCTCATCGATTTGACTTCTCTGTGAAATTCACTGTTCCTGCGTTTACTCAGTTCTGTTTTGCCCAACTTTGAATATTGAGAGATTAGGAACAACGAAATATAGATTGGGGGAACCAAACCCTAGAAAATGTTATGTTTCAGATGAACACCATTGGCGATTTCTCTTCAGGATAGAGATCCCTATAGTAACTTTTGTGCATATCATTTAGGATGAAATGGCAAATGGCTCTTGAGTTAAGAATTGGGATTAGATCAAGTATGTGTTTTTTTCCCCAATTTCAGTACCTTCTTTCAGTGATTCTCTTTATGAAAAACAAATCTCAAAAGTTAACAGCTTTTATTGTCAGTTATTGGCAATTGTTAGTTTTTTCTTGGTCTGAGAGATGGATCCATTCCTTGGAGCATGTATAACCAAAGCTGAAAAACACTTTCAGACACATGGTTATGGCTTTTAGAATCCTGAACTAAGTATTGGGATTATATTAATCACATGTTCTGCCAAATTTTAGAACCTTCTTTCAGTGATTCTCCTTATGAATGAAACTTACAAATGTCAGTAATTAGCATTGTTAGTTAGTTTTAATCAGGAGATAGATCGATTCTTCGAAGCATTTATTTCCTACATACATGCCTTTGGTTTTCACTTGTACATTCCATTCATTGCCTCTTTGCTTTATATTAATGATCGGAAAGTTAAGTGTCATTTGTATCTCATCTTTTATGAGACCCTCTTGGGTTTGGCTCTGAATCTTTTTGGAAAAGATTGTATACAGTACTAAGGAAATTTATCATCTAATTTGCAGATTGTTTCGATGAAACCGTGGCAGATAAAGAGCTGAGGGATTCACAGTTTGCCGTTTTACTTGGATTGTCTCAATAAGCTGTGAATGAAAAAAAGACAAAGACTTTGTTGATCTCTTTGTTGAATGTTAAAATCTTGTATGACAGTTTGCAGGCTTGTGTGGATGTGTTGTCTTTGCTTAATAAGAGTTCTTCTAACATGACATTGAAGAATAAAGATTACCTCTTAGATGTAAGCTCTAAAGCATGTATTCATCTAACGTCGTTTCAACTGAAGTTGGTATTGTTTCTCAAAAAATGGGCCTGCTGGAAAGAAGATCGCCCACCGTATTTTGGCCCAAGTAGTTTGATCCGTATTTTTTATACCAATATCTAAAAAAAAGAATGTGCACCACAAAAAAACTTCTAGATAATATTGTTGTCATGTGAATTTGAGAAAGTATATGTAAATCATTTTATCCAACTTTATTACTGTCAAAATTCACATGTAAACTGAGTGATGGATGGATCGCTGCCGTATGATGAAAGATATAATATATAAAATATTTTATTTTGGCTCTTAATTTATTTTTTAGTTTATGCAATTGTAAAAAGTACGGATTGTATTTTCTTACACGCTACGTCCATCCATCCACTGCCATATTATTATTTTTTCTTTTGCTCTGCCATATTATTGTACTTGATAATATTATTTACACATCAAATAAATAATATACATAAAAATGAGAGGAAAAAGAAATTTGCTGTCAATAAATTGATTGCACTTAAAAATCCATGAGAGTTAAGAATTTCGAGCTGTCGTACATTTGCTTGATGGTAAATTTTGGCAGAATAATCTGAAACTAAAAAACTGTAACAAAAAAATAAATTCTCAGAATTTTTGTCTTTTATGCAAAACTGAGAATGATACGTACTTTGAAACTGAAAGCAAAATAAATTTAATGGCTACCCAAAACAAATCGGTATTGATTTTTATAGGTTTTTGTGAAGTCATATAATTTTGACATATATATGTTTCATAATTTTTTTAATAACAACGATTGTATTTTATTTTTTCATAAAACAAACTAAACTTTAAAGAACAATGGACTTTAGCGTAAGCATGCGCTCTTTAGCTTTTATCGTTCATAGGGGGCACTAAAAGGCAAAACGTTTCCTTTACTTCCATTGCAAATGCAACTTCAAATGCACATTGTTCCCTTTGTTTTAAGTTCTTTATTTGGTAACTATAGTCATTTTATTATATTTAAAATGTAATTGCCTTCTCCCACTAACAATTTTAGAATGAAAAATTGTCTGATACACCCACCACAACCACAACCATATAGCACAAAAAATTAGAGTATGATTGGTGATTCGAAAAATAACGAGATTCTATACGTTTTTACCGAATCAAATATTTCTTTAAAATCGAGCTTTATATCCATTCATTTTTGCACTGTAAGACGTACGAAAATAAGTTTTATATATAAAAAGTCCCAATTATGACAATTTTCCTCTTATATTCCGTCACAATTGTTGTATGTATGCCATATTAAAGCCTTATCAATCCTCTTAACACACAAATTATCCTCGTGTATCAATTAAGGAAAAATATTTAGATTCTTTATGGAATATTTGTTCTTGGATAAAAAAGGGACTGATATATGCGTTTCCAATAAATTCGTTTGACATAGCTTTCTTTTTAATTTTGGTGGATAATTAATTGGAACAGAATAAAGAAGAAGAAACAATTTTTCTTTTTGTTTTAGATAACAAAGAAAATATTCCCCCACTAGACATGTATATACAGTGCATATTTGTCAAATTTGTTTTCAATTTCAAAGTAGATTATTCCAAAGCAAATGGGTTCTATGACTTACGAGCAAGTCAATGGTCCCCAATTCCTCTGTCGCAGCGTTTCTAGTAAAACAGTAATATATGAGCATTTATGAATTCTACGTTTTCGAAATTATCTTCGTCACCAATTATTTTTTACTTGATAATAAGCATTATATCGGATTTGCATCCAGGTAATAGCACAATAACAACATTAAAGCAAACGATTGTGTTATATCTCATGATTCTCTCCAATTTCTTTTAACTTATAACTATTTTAAATTTTAAATAAAGTGATCACTTTTTTTTGGTAATGTTGACACACATTTGTACATTCTCTTTACTCTCCGTTCTCCTCGTAAATCGTACGGGTTACTTTAAATTAGTAGGTAATCAAATGTTTAGTGTTCGACGCGATGAACATCATGTCTCTTATATGCGGATATTTTAATTTTATAATAACGCAAGGAAACACAGTAAAAAGTTTAGGTTGTTTTAATTTCTACGAAGAATCGAGAATATATATGGTGTGTCACAAAAGCAAAAACACGTGCAAAAATATTTATGAGAAAAATGTTAGCTGTGAACTCTTTTTTTTTTTTTTTTTAAAGTTTAATATTACCCTCTTCGATTAAATTCGTATGCATACTTGCTGCACGAACATTTTTTTTGGTTAAGAAAAAAATGTATAATGATGGGCTTTACCTAATACACTACGTTTTTGCAGAACTATACATTGATGGACAATGATCGATGCATCAGATTTTGTCATTCATTCATTTCCCAAAAAAGACCAGCTGCTTCTTTGCTTGATGACACCAAATTTTATACTGTAATATTATATATCCTCAGTTTTTAAATAATTACTTTATTTCACTATAGTTCTTTTTAATTATGATTTCAACTGGTAATTCACTGGCGGATAATAGAATTGTGAAATAAGCAAAAAAAAAAATGGAATGAAGGAATTTTTGTTTAGCGACAATTAACAAATTATTGAATTTTTGTTTAGCGACAATTAACACATTCATTGTACAAGAACAAAAAAAACTATATTACATGAAGAGAAAATCACATAAATGAATCTTAGAAGGAATATTAAATTATTATTGAGCTAGCATCGCCATCTTCACCCTTTATTCTGTTTTTTTTCTTCTACATATTAAAAATATACTCAGCCTTAATGCCTTATACATAAAGGAAGTTGAGTAAATACGAAAGGCACGACCATCTTGAAAATTGTGATCCAATTTCTGGACCATCAAACCTAACGTCATTTATTCTTGTGGTCCCTTTTTTTTTTTTTTTTTGGTTACCTCGAATAAAAGTCACTTAACGTGAGAATAAATACATAGTATGGACGACAGATAACAAAAAAAAAGAATTCTATGTATTTTAATATTTGCCATGGATTTTATATGGTACAAAGAAAAATAAAGAAGATTAAAAAAGCTGCCATAGTGGAAGGAATTTACCAGAAGAATAGACAACAGTAAACAAAGAGAAACAAGAAGGAAACCAAAACAAAATAAAATAAAAAAACAAGAAGGAAACAAAATAAAAGATGAAATAGTATCTCAATTTCATTTCTGTACTATAGAATAAAAGCCCACAACTTTAATGGTCACATGCTTAAACAAATAAATTTTATGGATCGTAATATTATATCTAAAATACCATTTTTCAAAAAAAAATAATATATATATATATCTAAAAACAAAAAATATCTTGAAACATTACTCGTTTAAAGCAAAGACAATGTTCCTTTCTTTTCAAACGAATAAATTTTATCGATCATAACGATTAATTATATCTAAAACATAAAAAAAGATCTTAAAACATTACTCATTAAGAAGCATACAATAATTCATGGATTTAAGATCTCTAAGTGCACTGGTATTTTAATTTGGTTGATATTAAAGAAATGTAAGAATTTAAAGCGGGGTTATGCATGATCAGAGATTAGTATTGGTAAATTCGTAAATGACTAATAACAGTAAGCCTGGAATGTTAAGACTTACTATTCTTAGGCCAAATATTGCAGTTCTCTTTATACCCTTTGTATATGCTTTTTACAAATACTGCCACCCACGGACATTGACTTAACGAGGGTATTATTGGAACTACGTACGATTTGTAAATACAGCTTTTCTGTGTGCTCTTTGCCGATCCCTCTATTTTTTAATAACTTTTTTTTGTTTTAATAACTTTTGTTCACATTATCATTATCAAAACTAACATAGATCAGTTTACCATTCATGATAGAGCGTCTAATTAGCCGTATACGGAAAACGTGACTTCGACAAACGGTACAACATGCAGCATGGTAAATGATTATGCATACATTTTTTAATGGTATCAATGATAAGTATTATGAATACATTTGACGGAAACAACTAAGTTATCATTTATAATAAAAAAAAACTAAATTATCAGTTAATTACGATTTTTTTGTTCCGTTGATTGTTTTATTTGTTCTTTTATAGTTTTATGTGCCGGAAAGGAGAAGATCATAATATGAGATAACATACTCTGTAGGACCATAATTAATAGTAAGTTCAAGTAAAAAAAAAAAAAAAGTAAGTTCAAGTGAATAATATAAATTCACATGCATGACATGACAACCTCTAGAAGCTAATACCATACGTGACGTATTTAATGCTGAAATATAATTATGGATGTGATTTGGGTAAAGGAACAATATGTGTTTTTTACTAGCTTAACAAATTCAGGCATTCAAAGAAAAAAAAAAATTCAGGCATTCATTTTTCTATATAATGAGTTTTCTTAAGTTGAATGTCATAAATTAGCTCCAAAATATCCACATGTCATGTGACTTTGTTGCCTTGTTGGTGATTAAGTGTGCATTTATTCAATAATAGTTTTTTTCACGTTAATTTAGTTTTTTTTTTTGGGTCAATCACAGTATTAGACTGATTTGTGTCAGCCAAACAATAAAATTTATATTTTTTGTCAACAATTTTACATGGTTAAATGACAAAACATTGATTTTCAGAACGCCATTTCAATAACAAAACGATGATTAGTTTTAGTATTTTTGATTAATAGTTGTAATTAGTAATTAATTGATACCAGTATTTTTGTATCATTGTATGAAATTTAAAACTAAGATGAGATATTGTAATTTATTATGACTTTCTGTTTGTCTATCAGCTTCAATACTCTTCCCACTAATTATCCGACACGTTTCTACACTGTTGTAAATTTGATGTCTGATAGTGCAAGCCAAGCAATCTCCCATAATCTTTAATTCTCAAATTTTCCGTCCCCTCTCTTGATAGTTTTCTTTGGGACAACTTGAAATTCTTATATTAAGTTTTTTTTTTTTGTCGATTCTTGTGTTAAATAACTATAAAACATAGGTGATTGCTATATTTTTATATTGTAATACGACGTTCACCAGTGAAAATACAAAAAAAAAAAAACGACAATTTGTTTATCTTAGGGTAAATTATTTTGTTTCTCAACATCCCTTTAGTTAAATGAAAACTAGGTCAAAGTGATGTAATTAATTAATGAGGTTTTTCTCTTTGTATGTAGAAAAAGAGAGGAAATAATTAGCTGTGACTTTCATATCTCCCTCTCTCTCTCTCTCGCTTTTTAGGCATTAGGCTTTCGCTACTAATACTCTAAGCCCTTAGTTTAAGCAGTGCCTTCACATCTAAAACCCACCTGCAATTCTCTATCTCTCTCTTTATCTTCTTTCTTCAAAGTCTTTCACTTTACAAAACCCTGATTAAATCTCTAAACTTCTCAGTCTCCCTCTATTTCTCAGGTCATCGTGGTTTAGGTATCTGATTATCCTCAAGAAAAGTTTTGCTTTTCAGAAGCATATTAAGAGAAAGATTGCGCTGCTTTTGCTGGTTGTGGGTATGTGTTTTTTCTTCTGTCTCTTTATCTCAAATTGTCATTAGATTTGAATTTTGAAGAGAAACATTTGTGTTTTGATGATACAATATCTGTTGGGTTAAAATCTTCTTGAATTATCATCAACCTCTCACTTTAACTAAGACTTTTTTTTCAAGTGGGTTTGTCAGCTTTTGCTTGAGCAGGCTTGCAATACTTTTTTTTTTTTTCTTTTGTATTTTTTCGTTTTGTTCTCTATCTTTTTGGACCTTCCAAAATTAGGGTTTTTTTTTTGTTTTTGGGAAAATTATTTAAATATGGGTTTAATGAGTAGTGAAGAAAGCTCTTGCCTTTTTGTAGCTTAATCATTTAATCTTACTCATTAATTATTTTTACTCTTTGGTTTTTCCTTCCTAACTAGTGTCTTTGTCCCCAAACCAAGAAACACTTTGCAAACTCAAAAAAAAAGTTACATATTTAACTGTGATTATCTTCTGTAGAGAGAAGTCAAAAGAATGGAGATTGCAAGTCAAGAAGATCATGACATGCCTATCCCAATAAACACTAGTTATGGTAATAGTTGTGGTGGGCATGGGCACATGATTCATCATCCCAATTCTGCTCCTTCAAACCCACTAATAGTCCCCTCAAATGGAAATGGTCTTGCCAAAAATCATGATCATCCTCATCATGTGGGTTACAACATCATGATCAGCAACAACAACAAGAAGGAGAAGCCTGTGGTGATCAAGTACAAGGAATGTTTGAAGAATCATGCAGCTTCCATGGGAGGCAATGCTATTGATGGTTGTGGAGAATTTATGCCAAGTGGTGAAGAAGGCTCCATTGAAGCTCTCACTTGCTCAGCTTGTAATTGCCATAGAAATTTCCATAGAAGAGAAATCGAAGGCGAAGAGAAAACCTTCTTTTCCCCTTACAACCACCACCAACCGCCTCCGCCGCAGAGGAAACTCATGTTCCATCACCACCACAAGATGATCAAATCACCATTACCACAACAAATGATAATGCCAATTGGTGTCGCAACCGCTGGATCCAACTCAGAGTCAGAAGATCATATGGAGGAAGACGGCGGAGGAAACTTAACATTCCGGCAGCCACCACCGCCACCACCACTGTACGGTGGACATAATCAGAAGAAGAGGTTTAGGACAAAGTTTACCCAAGAGCAGAAGGAGAAGATGCTTAGTTTTGCGGAGAGAGTTGGTTGGAAGATACAGAGACAAGAGGAATCTGTTGTTCAACAAATTTGTCAAGAGATTGGAGTTAGGAGAAGAGTTCTTAAGGTTTGGATGCATAACAACAAACACAATCTATCCAAGAAGAGCAACAACGTTAATAACAATGTCGAGCTCTCTGCTGGTAATAACGACATCAATAAAGTCAGTACTGGAAATCTTGCTGCTAGTCCTTAGTTAAGTTAAGATTGCTCTTATTATCTCTTGTGATGACTTAATTAATTAAGTACCTTATTATCATATGGTTATTGTTTTAACCCTTTTGTTGTTAATCATTGTTTAGGTAGCTTTACAAACATATGTATTAGGGTATAATCTTGGCGATCTGATCACTGCATTGGGGTTTTCACTGTTGTTATCTATTTCGAATCACTAGACTTTTTTTTTGTTTGTTAATGGGAATCACTAGACCTTGTAGTTCATGATCATTTGTCTCATTTAGTAATACAATTAACATACATTTTATCAAATAATAATAATATTAATAACATATGCATGCAATATATATATATATATATATTATATATGTGTGTGTGTGTGTGTATATATATACATTTACGGATTCCATATTGATATAGGAATCTGCGGAATTTTAGTTCTGATCATGTAACTTTTCTAAAACATGTTTTTTCTTTTTAAAAAAAATATTAAAATCAATTCCGACATGCATAACTTTTTTTTCCCAATGAATTAATTTCGTTAATTGTGCTCGAGTGTTTTTTCTTTTTCTTAGGTTGAATTGAATATTGATATTTTATTAAAGGCCGTTTTGGAGGAAGGGCATCAGCACAAAGTCAATTAAAATATGATCCGTAGTAATTTTGAGTAGTACTGAGCAGGTCTTGTTTTGATATTATGTTTTCCTATATAAGAATACATTATTTTGTTTAGTTTTGAAAAATAGGCTGTATATAGGATTTTTCATCTCATAATCAAAAACTTATATTGCACGGAAAACATAGGAAGCAATAAATGATTATTTCTATTAATAGAGAGTTGAAGATTGTCCTGGCGAGTGTAAGTCAAGTCCTATTATGTGTGACGTATTAGGTTGAGTAAATGCTAGCTTGGTTGGTGTCACAAGTGAACTCATTTATTAAATTAAACCTTTTTTCTTTCTTTTCTACTCCTTAAATGCATAACGAAAATTATGTGCATTTACTTTATGAGAATTCTTGGCATATTGCAATTCGTGTAATCTGATATGGGATAAATATGACATGCATCAAAAGGGATTTAAGATTTTTAAGATGTTTGCTCCTTGTGATATCACATGTTTCATTTTTTGTAATATTAAATTTAACATTTTCACTTTGTTTTTTAAAAAAAAATATATACTAGTAGAGAAATACCCTAAAATACCATAAATATATTAACATTTTCACTTTGTTGTTTTCCATTGTATAAATTTAATACCTTATTTTTAATACTTATTAAATTCGGTAAACTTCAATCATGGATTGTTGTTGTGATCGAAAGATTATGAGGGATTTGTATTCAGACACGACTTTAGAAAATATTTATTTTACTGTATAAATAAGTTAGTTTGATTGGTAGAGTAAAATAACACGATATTTCAACAAAAAAAAACTTGTAATAATCGAAACCCAAATGAGATAGTTTGATGATCATCATTCAGTTTCGGTGAAAATATTATCGATCTCAATTATTATTTTTTTAAATTTCAGAATTGACCAAAGGAAGGTAAATTCTAAAAATTGTTATAAATTCGACATAAAATCTCAGGTACAAGATAAACACATTTTACTTGATCTAGCAAGAAACCCACGCTCTCCCAAGGAGGCAAGGAACACTTGACGAAGATGAAGATTGAAAAACGTAGTAATTGGGCCAAGCCCATTTACTTTCAACTGACGAAGTTCAACAATTACATTACTGTAATAGTAGCTGAGGCCCAATTTTTTCATAGCGGCCCACTTTGTAATTGATCTATATTTTTCCTTGTTAAGAAGAGAGAAGGGCAAAATTCAAGCTTCACAAGTACGGAAAGTTACAGTGTCTCTCCATCTTTTTACTTTCGTCTTGAGTTTTCCTCTCGGCAACTTATACACTACCAGAAATCGGACCTCTCGGCGTTCTGCTTCCGTCTCCGGCGTACTCTCCCGTCGATTTCGTCTGCTGAGGTTAGGGTTTCCTCCTCTTTTTTTTTTTTGTTTTTCTGTTCGACATCGAAAAGTCTGATGATGTCTAGCATAAACTCGTCTGGTCTTAGGGTTTTGTTGCGACGGTACTTTGATTTATCGAACCGAACTTCTTCTTTGTGATCTTCGATTAATCAAAAGCTTCTTAGGGAAATTAATTAGGTTTTGTTGCCGGGCGAGAATTACTCCATGTTCGTTACTTCTCCTTTCTTCTTCTGAGTATGTTTCCTACGTTTTGACCTCTGTTGACAGCTTGTTAGAGTGACATTGCTATGCTGATATGATTTTTGACTAAGCGTTTTAGTCCAATGAATTATGAATGCTTGATTCTCTTTCTATACATTTATTTTATCGACTGTGTAAAGAAATTTGAGATTCTCGTTTGATTGCAGTTGGAAGGGGTGAACTGATAAAGTCGAGCCAAGATGGCGAACTTACAAGTTTCTGGAATAATTGAAAAGGTCTTTCATCATCTATCTTGAATTAAGCACGGTTTTGTTTTTCGTTATATTCACCTTTCTTACTTCTGTGTTTTTTTTTTTATGTTCAGATGACGGGTAAAGATAAAGATTATAGATATATGGCAACCTCTGATTTGCTCAATGAGTTGAATAAGGATTCCTTTAAACTGGATCCGGACTTGGAGATGAGATTGTCGAGCATCATATTGCAACAGCTCGACGATGTGGCTGGTGATGTTTCTGGATTGGCTGTTAAATGGTTAGCTTTCTTCTCTCGTCAACTTATGACCCAAGCTGATGTTATATCATTGGTTGTCTGATGCTCTGCATCTGTCTTGGTATACCTATATTGGCGGTTCTGGTTTTCTTGGTCGTGAGCTTTTTAAAATTAGTTGAACTATATTCGACCCTTGATGTTTGATTTTGTTCCAGTCTTGCTCCATTGGTAAAGAAGGTCGGAGAAGATCGAATTGTGGAAATGACCAACAAGTTATGTGATAAACTGCTGCATGGGAAAGACCAACATCGTGATACTGCAAGCATAGCTCTCAGGACTGTTGTCGCTCAAGTTGCTCCTTCGCTTGCTCCATCTATTCTTGTTACTCTAACCCCACAAATGATAGGAGGAATAAGTGGCCAGGTTAGTTGTTGGGAGGCATATTCCTTTTTTCGGTTGTATATTCCACAGTGCTTCGGGTCTGAGACAATTTAAATAGCTCTTTCTGAATCAGGCTACACATTAGATAGATTGATAAAATAGCTCTTTCTGAATAATTCTTAGTAGACCAGAGAACAGAGAACAGTACACATATGTGTCTACCCTATAAAATCTGAGGTACTATCTTCTTGTTTTGCAAGTAACTAATATTCTGCTGGCTTGTTGCTGAAGGGAATGAGCACAGGGATTAAGTGTGAATGTCTTGAGATCATGTGTGATGTTGTTCAAAAATATGGAAGTTTAATGGCAGATGATCACGTGAAGCTACTGAACACCTTGTTATTGCAATTGGGCTGTAACCAAGCCACAGTCAGGAAGAAGACTGTTACATGTATTGGTAAGTTAACAAAAATTAAGTGAATAAGATTGCTGGCTAATTCTGTCAATAGTTGGCTATTTGAAACCAGGTTTTAATCTCTCGGGGCTTGAGTGACAGCTTTCCTCAGCCAAGTATTAACTTTAAGAATATGGATCTAAGCTGTTGGTGTCAATTCTTGTGATACCAACGCGGGTTCAAATAAATGATATATTCAACTCCAATTGTTTTTTTCTCAGTCATATAGAACTCTTAATTTGTTGGTAGATATCCTCTTTTAAGCTTCAATTTTTTCGGGTGGTTTCAGCATCTCTTGCTTCCAGTCTGTCTGATGATTTGCTCGCAAAGGCGACAGTTGAAGTTGTGAAAAACCTAAGTAACAAGAATGCGAAATCGGAGATTACACGCACCAATATTCAAATGATTGGAGCTTTAAGGTACTCGTTCTTTTTGGCGTGGTATTTGTCTTCAACTACTTACCATGTATTACTGTAGTGTTGTAATATGTTTCTGTTAGTTGTGGTTGTCCTACCTATTTATTGAGTGGGGTGCATGGTTTACCTTACACATCTACGACTAGGCTTGCCTGGGTGTGATGGTATTTAATGCGTTTCTTTTGTTTCAGCCGTGCTGTTGGATACCGATTTGGGACTCATCTTGGTAACACTGTTCCAGTATTGATTAATTACTGCACCAGCGCTTCAGAAAATGATGAGGAGCTTCGCGAGTATAGCTTACAGGTCTCACGCAAGATTCCCTACTTTCTCCTCTTTAAGCTTCAATGAAAGTAATATGAAAAATATAGGCGATAACTTGTCCCTTCTGAAATTTAACTGCAGGCACTTGAAAGTTTCTTGCTACGGTGTCCAAGGGACATCTCACCATATTGTGATGAAATTTTAAATCTCACTTTGGAATATATAAGTTATGACCCGAATTTTACGGACAACATGGAGGAAGATACTGATAATGAGACTCTTGAAGATGAAGAAGATGAGTAAGTTCTGATATAAGCATTGGAACCGTAGTCTAGCCCCTTGCGGTGCACCATTATCTCAGTGACATAGGTCTTTGTTTCTCGCAGCGAAAGTGCAAATGAGTACACAGATGATGAGGATGCCAGCTGGAAAGTTAGGAGAGCAGCGGCGAAATGCTTAGCAGGATTAATAGTTTCTCGTTCTGAGATGCTCTCTAAAGTATATCAAGAGGTATATCTTTTTTTTCATAATGATCAAGAGTCTTATTTTTACTATCATCTTTTACTATCATCTTTTACTTGCGTTGAAATCTAGAATTATGTAAAATAAGAAATAAAAATGTACTGTAGTCTTATTGTTGAGAAGTTTAGTAATAAGTCTCTTCTTATGCAGGCCTGCCCGAAGCTAATTGATAGATTTAAGGAAAGGGAGGAAAATGTGAAGGTATGGAAGATAAATAAATATTCTATCCTGCATTGTTCTATGGTCACTGATCTGAGGTACTGTTGTTACAGATGGATGTCTTCAACACATTCATTGATCTGTTACGGCAAACAGGAAATGTCACAAAAGGTCAAACTGACACAGATGAATCAAGGCAAATTTTCTGCATCCTTTCACTCCCTCTGTAGAGACGGTCTGTCACATTACTGATGAATCCCTGCTAACTAAATATATACCTTTGATCGATGCAGTCCAAAATGGATACTGAAGCAAGAAGTCTCAAAGATAGTTAAATCCATAAATAGGCAACTGCGTGAAAAATCTGTTAAGACAAAGGTATGAAAGTGTTAACTCTCTTTTTGGTTTGGTTTCTATTTGATATATATTTTTATAACTTCTTATCTATCTGTAGGTTGGTGCATTCTCTGTTTTGAGAGAACTTGTGGTTGTCCTGCCTGACTGCCTTGCTGATCATATTGGTTCACTTGTTCCTGGAATTGAAAGAGCGCTAAATGTTAGTGGGGATATTCAGTTTATTTATTTCTGTACTCTCACTGTTGTTCTTTGTTCATTTGCTCATGTTTCCTCTTTTTTTTCTTTTCTTTTTTTTGCCTCCAGGACAAATCTTCTACTTCAAACTTGAAAATCGAAGCTCTTGTCTTCACAAAATTGGTCTTGGCATCGCATGCGCCTCCTGTTTTTCATCCTTACATTAAGGTTGGAAACATTATATGGTTTTCAGTCCTTTGAAATATTGACCAAATGGTCAATGACTAGTGTTAAACCCAGTTTTCGAAAGAAAATGAACATTAACAGTGATGAGGGTTGATTTGATTGACTCTTGAACTTATATGTCAATCTAGGCTCTTTCTAGTCCTGTTTTAGCTGCTGTTGGTGAACGCTATTACAAGGTGACCGCTGAGGCATTAAGGGTTTGTGGGGAACTTGTCAGAGTAGTACGTCCAAGTACTGAAGTGAGTATCTCATTACATTGAGACATCATGTACACACTTACTGATTTAGTCTGTTCCCTTGCTTCAGTATCAGCCTTATTTTTCTATTATTCAACGACCCACAGATTTTTGCATTCACTGATATTTTTTCTTATGTGGTTTAGGGTATGGGCTTTGATTTTAAACCATTTGTCCATCCAATATACAATGCAATAATGTCTCGCTTGACAAATCAAGATCAGGACCAGGTTGGTGGCATGAATCCCCTTTTTTATTTTTGTTTTTGAAAATCTATGCTTTTTGGGCAATTAATCTGAATAAATTTCTTTTTGAACTCTTTCAATTTGTCATTATGATTAATTACAGAATTGGAAAATGCTAGCAGATTGCTGTGTTTGTAATTGTACTATTTATGTTTCTTAATCTCTCTTCGCTTCAACAGGAGGTAAAGGAGTGTGCTATTACCTGCATGGGTCTTGTGATTTCAACATTTGGCGATCAACTCAGAGCAGATTTACCTTCATGCCTTCCTGTGCTTGTTGATCGAATGGGAAATGAAATCACCCGCCTCACAGCAGTAAAGGTTGTTCTTGTGCTTCTGTTGACACTTTTATTTTTAATTTTTTTAGCTCACGTCTGATTGTGTGGGTGAATGCAGGCATTTGCTGTCATTGCCACTTCTCCGCTGCACATTGATCTATCATGTGTCTTGGACCATTTGATTGCTGAACTAACTGGATTCTTAAGGAAGGTATATGGCTTTTTACCACCATATCTAACAGGCATCAAATATGTAGTTTTCTTCTGTTTACTGTCTCATCATCAGTGAAAAAATATCCCTGAATACAATATCTGGTACTTAGGCAATTTGTATTAATGTTTTTGTAAAACAGTTAGGCAATTTGTATTAATGTTTTTGTAAAACAGGCTAATCGGGTTCTAAGGCAAGCAACACTGGTTACTATGAATACCTTGGTAACAGCCTACGGTGATAAAATTGGCTCAGATGCTTATGAAGTTATTCTTGTAGAGCTTTCATCTCTGATAAGGTCTGTTTGTGCAATGAATTTTCCCTGATGATTTCTGTAGAACTTTCTAGGTTGGTAGTTTTATAAAGTGGATGACATTCATCTGTCTTTTTCAGTGTTTCGGACCTGCACATGACAGCTCTTGCACTTGAACTCTGCTGCACTCTGATGACTGGAAAGAGTTGCAGTGAAAATATCAGCCTGGCGGTTCGCAACAAAGTTCTTCCGCAAGCGCTAACTTTAGTTAAAAGCCCATTGCTCCAGGGTCAAGCACTTTCGGTAATTTTGTCTTTTATTGGAATTGTTTTATGCTTTGCCTTAGATCAAAGACAAACCGGAAATGATTTCTTGGATGCTTGTCACAGGCTCTGCAAGGATTCTTTGAAGCTCTGGTGTATCATGCAAATACGAGTTTCTACACCTTGCTGGACTCATTACTTTCTTGTGCTAAGCCTTCTCCTCAGTTGGGAGGTGTCCCGAAGCAAGCATTATATTCAATCGCACAGTGTGTCGCGGTTCTCTGTCTCGCAGCTGGTGATCAGAACTGTTCGTCTACAGTTAAAATGCTTATTGAAATCCTTAAAGATGACAGTGGCACTAATTCAGTAAGCTCTCTGACATCGTATTAGTTTGTGATTAGATTCAGGCTTGTCTTCCTTTATAGATCTACAGCTATTCGGAGGCTTATTAATGTTGTGATGGTCTTGACGTGTAGGCAAAACAACATCTTGCCCTGTTGTCTCTTGGTGAGATTGGGAGAAGGAAAGATCTAAGTGCACATGCTGGCATTGAAACGATCATCATTGAGTCTTTCCAATCTCCTTTTGAAGAAATAAAGTCTGCGGCTTCTTATGCTCTTGGAAACATTGCTGTTGGCAATCTATCCAATTATTTACCTTTTATCTTGGACCAAATTGATAATCAACAGAAAAAACAATATATTCTCCTTCACTCACTCAAGGAGGTATGTTTTCCTGAACAAGTATCCAATTTATCGGATTACATAAACTGTGTGATTTCAATTCTTGTTGGTCTGGATTTCAGGTTATCGTGAGGCAGTCTGTTGATAAAGCGGACTTCCAGAATTCCAGTGTGGAGAAAATACTTGCTTTACTGTTTAACCACTGTGAAAGCGAGGAAGAGGGTGTAAGGAATGTTGTTGCTGAATGCTTGGGAAAGATGGCGTTGATAGAACCTGAGAAACTGGTTCCTGCATTTCAGGTAGCTAGAGAACAGCTACAGAAAAATCTCACTATCTGCATTATTTACTCATTTGCTGTCATGTTTAGCGATGAATAATATTTTTGTATGTCATTCTGAATTTTTATATAGGTAAGGACGACGAGTCCAGCTGCTTTTACTCGCGCAACTGTTGTTACGGCGGTGAAATATTCTGTTGTGGAAAGGCCTGAGAAATTAGATGAAATCATCTTTCCTGAGATTTCTTCATTCCTCATGCTAATCAAAGATGGTGACAGGGTAAGTAAAAGAAAATTAGCCCCATTTGATGATTATCATGCATTTGCATAAGAAAGATATTGCTGTGTAATCATAACTTCTTTTTCCGTTTCATTGTTTATGCAGCACGTTAGGCGTGCAGCGGTTTCAGCTTTGAGTACTTTTGCTCATTATAAACCAAACCTTATTAAAGGACTCCTCCCAGAATTGTTACCGCTTCTTTATGATCAAACCGTTATTAAGGTAATTTCTTTAGCAAGGCTCATAATAATTTGGAAGGTTTTATTTGTCATCGGCTGAGACATTTCTGTTTTGCAGAAAGAATTAATAAGAACGGTTGATCTAGGCCCATTCAAGCATGTTGTTGATGATGGGCTTGAACTGAGGAAAGCAGCTTTTGAGTGTGTATTTACTCTGCTCGATAGCTGTCTTGATCAAGTGAATCCGTCTTCTTTCATTATTCCTTTCCTCAAATCGGGACTAGAAGGTGAGTGTGTCTCTCTCTCTCTTATATAAATTAATCTACAGTTAGGCCATTTTCTTCTTAAATAATCTTAAACCGTTCTCTGTTTATGCAGATCATTATGACCTAAAGATGCTTTGTCATCTTATACTCTCTCTACTAGCGGATAAATGCCCCTCAGCCGTGCTAGCTGGTATGTTAATTACCTTCCAAAATTATTATCTTAAACCGTAAAAACAAAAGAGATTTTGTTTATCTGTCATAAAATTGCTAATCATATGATGTTCCAGTACTTGATTCTCTGGTGGAACCACTGCAAAAAACAATAAACTTCAAGCCAAAGCAAGATGCAGTGAAGCAAGAGCATGATCGTAATGAAGACATGATCAGAAGCGCTCTTCGAGCAATATCATCGTTGGACCGTATCAGGTTCTCTCCCATTTTTTAGATGATAGATTTTATGTGTGTTGTTTTCTTTCTATCTTGCTTTAAATCCAAACTCTAATCTTTTAATTATTAATGTCAAATTCAACAGTGGAGTAGATTATAGCCACAAGTTCAAGAGCCTAATGGCTGAAATGAAGAGGTCTGTACCATTGTGGGAGAAGTATCAGACAATCCGGAATGAGTAAGTTTTTGTGTAGGTTGTGTTTATTAAATCCCGAAACAATAAAAGCGATGGATGATGATTTCTAAGCATTGAGATGGAACTATTTCAAGAGGGCACAGGAAAAAAAGAATTTGAGAACATAAATTTCTGAATTGCCGAAAAGGGTTTTTATTGTTCAACTCTTATCTGTTAACTTGTTTCCTTTTTTTTGGGGAAATAGTTGAGGCTTTTTATTTTCTATTTTTTTATTTTATTTTCTTCATTGGACCTTTGTTTCTTTGTTGTTGCTGTCCTTAAATTTTTTTTTTTTTTTTTTTTTTT